>ML996186.1:3347-132828 GCA_010093805.1 Polyplosphaeria fusca
CTTCACCACCGCCTCGTGGCCTCCCAATGAAGCCGCCTGGAGAGCGTTGCCGTAGTATCCACCCTGCGCGTTGACGTCGGCGTCCTTGTCGAGCAGCATCTTTATTACCGCCTCGTGGCCTCTGTATGAAGCCGCCTGGAGTGCGTTGCCGTAGTGTCCACCCTTTGTGTTCACTTCAGCGCCATTATCAACCAATGTCTGTATAATTTGACAATAACCTTCGAGAGAAGCAAAGTACAAAGGCGTACCGCCACTCCCATCTTTCTCTTTGACATCACAACCTGCTTTTAAAAGCCGATCAACAGCTGTGGCTAACCCAGCAGAACATGCCCGATGCAGTGCATAAGTCGGTGGCGCATCGTCAACCCAACGCTCTCTGACATCAGAGATGTTATAGAAACTACTACTATACACAACTGTGCTAGCAGATACGGAAAATTGCATTGGATCGAAATGTTGCTGTATCGTAGCGTAGTCATTGAATCCATCCCGTAAAACCATGATTTGCAGGACGGCTGCTAGGCATCTGCTCTCCAGCTGAAAGAAAGTCTCTAGAAGCTTTTTCGCGTCTAGAGGAATATGTTTGCATCTCGCGAAGTGGTAATCAAAGTTGTGACTTGCATAGCTTATGAACGGATTCTCTTGAAGACGCCGGCAGAGCTTAGCAGCATGATCAACGGGCTGGTCGAAGGCTACTAGAGAAATGTTCTGAAGGCACACTTGCCCTAACCGTACATGCATCTTGTTTGGTATCGATAGCTGCCTCCGGAAACAATCCTCGGATAATTTGGATCTTGGCTTGAACTTACTCAAGAATTCTTGCACCGTGTAGTGGATCGGTCGGATTACGCCATGAGCTTCCTCTAACAAATTGCCACAGGCCTCCAGTATCACTGCGGGTTCATCGAGCTCCAAATCCTGTTTACTACGAGAGTTAGTTCCCGTTGCAAGCGCAGTTTGTAGTTCCTCCGTGCTCAATGGTCTCCGGGCGTAGATCGTCCACATAAGACAGTTTAGCGCGAGTTCTTTCATGTAGAGTGGTTGCCCTTCGATGTGCTTTAGTATGCGCGTATAGGTGTCTGGTAAACCTTGAGGTAATGACTCCAATGCGTCTTCCACTACCCGGTCTTTTCGAGCCTTGCTGATCTCGCACATACTGTCCAATTGAAGATTGACCCAGAGGAACCTGTTTCACAATGAGTCTAAGAAGACCACGAGGTAGTATCAAGGGCTTAAACCTACATTCCATCAGCCTTGAGAGCAAGCGTTTGGATAATCTTCTGGGCTAGATCATTGCTAGTGACATAGAGAGTCCTACCATGCTCCCCTTTCCGGAGTGTCTCGACTCGGCTGCGTGCAAAGATCTCTATGTCACTGGCGACATTTTCGGCTTGAACTTGGATAGTAGGTAGCTTTTTGTCTTCGAATGCTTTGGCGATATCCATTTCTCTTCGACTAGTGGCAAAAATCTTGACCCGACAGGGCGTTTGTATAGTCACTACACCGGTAATGAACTCAAGAATGCTGCTTCGCTGGCGCTCGGGGCACTCGTCCAAGGCATCGAAAATGACATATACCTCTGAGAGATCTTCAGTAAGCGACACAAATCTCTCCTTTGTGCCGATTAAAGTAGGAGACAACGCATCATGTTGGATCTTAAGCAGGCTTTGGGGTATCCTTTTCCTTCGTCGGCATAGCTGCTTGATTAGAGCGGCTATGATTCCGGCAATATCCCCCAATTGTGGATTCTGGTAGTCGTAGTATGCGAAGCAGATAGCGGTATCCTTTTGGAGCTCTTTTTGAGCTGTGACGTGCTCGAGGATATTAGATCTAATTGTTGGATAAGTATAAAGGCTCGAAGGGCTTTGGATTCTTTTTGAATACTTACGCGAGGACAGATTTGCCGATTCCAGCTAAAGGCGGTTAGCATATTACAAGTTATGAGAACGAGGTATTGCTAACGCTTTCCATGACACCATAAGAGGGAAGAAGTGGAGCTGTTGAACCATTCTTGATACTTCGGCTCCTTAATCAGCCAGCCGCATGTGCCTTCCTGCTTCTTTGCATACATATCCTGATGAATCTTCTCAAACTCGATGGTCGACACCCAAGAAAGGAACCTTGATTTCTCCTCTTGATGGCGTGTCATTTCCACCAAGCTATCGATACGCTGTCGCTCTAGTTTAGTGTTCCTGATATCATTAAACTGGCGTGCCCAAACGGAATGAGATAGAACCTCGAGATGATGTCGCATGTCTTTCTCGATGCATACGAACTCAGCCTCGAATGTCTCCCAATGCTGACGCATGAAAACTCTTAGAGATGTCCATTTCCGACTATTCCCACTCGCATCGATGAAGACATGGCGTGCCTTCCAACCGAAATTCAGCACATTTATATAAATGTTGACCACTGGCTGCTTTATAGCCTCGATATCTGCAGCCTTCGCGTACTCTGCTACCGGCTTTAGGTAATCTTCGAATGTGCAAATCATCTCGGTTAGTCTGCTAAAAAAGGTTGTGAACTTCAAGGCAAGGTCGATAACAATTCGAACGGCGCCAACCACAAGGGACGATATTTCCGGATTCGCTTGGATACCTATGGCAACTCCTCCCATAAACCTGTCAAGCAAGCTCAGAAACTTTGTAAGACGCTCAGCATGTGGTCTAAAGCACGAATCTTCTTTATGCGCCGCATCGTAGGTTTGTACGTTGGATAGCAGAACCCGCTCATCGATGGTTTTCGAAGCCTGCTCGAACGTCGCTTTTTCAGCGTCAGGGATCGTTTTTAAAAACGTTGCGAGCGCTTCCTCGAGCGCTGCATTTCGTGACGTTACTGTAGTCGACGAGTTTCCGTGCGATGGGACTGGTGTGGGCGGAGAAAGGGAGGAAGCAATCGGTGCTTGTTGAGCATGCGGTAAAGGAAGCCTGGAGGTCGAGGCTGAACTGGCGGGGTCTGATGTCAAGGCCGCGCGTAGGCGATCCCGCAAGTGGAACCGCTTCGGCATCGCATAGCAGAGTCGCAGGGGTGATAAGGAGCTTGTAATTGTATATCGTTGCGAGAAGCATAAAGTATCCTGCGCTCGCGGGAGCCTACATAGGGTGCACCAGTTGGCGGGGTAGCTGAGCTGAACGGCAAAAGACCGCCTTGCCACTGCTTGGCGTAATAATTCCCCAGTTATCTCGCATTAGCCTAGATCGGTACTCGCTTCCGCTAGAAGTACCAATTAACGGGGCAGCGTTGCATGAAATCGCGCCCCGCAGCGTGCATAGGACTGATAATAATTCCTTGGTATCAGGAGGAGGTTGCGAGAGTAGGATAAGGCTCTTCTACAAAACTTCGGAGCAAAAAAAGCTTAAGGTTGGCGCTGTGAGGAGAGAAGTCTGTTATGCCATGATATAAGGCGCTGTCTAATTCAGGCGCGGAGGCGACGATGCGAACGTAGTTTTTAGGTAAAGTGAAATATAAATATACAGAATTGGCTGCAGCTGATTATTTTCGTAGAATTATGGCAATATTCGTTGTGCGCATCAGCTTCTGGTTGCTCAAAGTCAAAGTACCTCTCGTTTGTCTCGCCACACAGGGTGTCTCGCTACGCAGGGATGCACCGTACCTTGTTCAGTTAAATTTCTTCCAGCAGTTGCTTGATCCGTTGCCACAGCCCTAGCAAAACCCATCCCCCCCTAAACACCGCCTCGCACCTTCCCGTACTTTCCACAGCACCCTCACCCAAGAGCCCGAGTCGTAAACACTTAGTCGAGCACACTAACCAGATTCAAAGCTCTAGGAGCTGTATCCCGGTCATACCGAGACTCACCACCCCCTAACACTCCCCCCCCGTCCCCCACTCAAACCCCTCACTCCTCACCACCCCCCCACTCGTCTCCCCCCCAACCTTCACCGTGACGTTAAAATTCGCCACGCTCGGCCCACTACTAACTCCATACAAACTAAACACCGCCGCACTCAACACAACCTCCCCCCCAAAGTTCGCGAGTTCGGCCGGCGCCGTCGTCGAGATCGACACGTTGTTGAGTTGGTTCGATTTCTCGGGGCCAAGGTATGCGGAGGCGGAGGGGGAGCCGAGGGAGTAGATGTGGCTGTGGGTGCGTTAGGATGGAACAGCAATGCGGAATGAGAGGGAAGGGGGAAGGGAAGGGAAGGGAGAGCACGTACCCTGGTGGAGCACTGTATCCCCAAGCCACGGCTACGTCGGCGACGGTCTGGATGTAGTTTTCGGTGAGGAGGGTGAGGGTGAAGGGTTTTCCGGGGGCGAGGGTGGAGGGGGCGGCGATGCCGATGAGGCGGGCGGTGGTGAGGGTGGTGGCGGAGAGGAGGGTTGTGAGGAGGGGTGTGGTGCGCATTTTGGAGGATATGGGTTGGTTTTTGTTGTGATGGGGGAGTAGTTGACGTTGACGGAAGCAACTGTTCTGGGGTTCTGGCTTTTTTGTAAGAGGGTTTGCGTTTGTCTAATTCCTAATGATTGAGAAGCGGATGTAGCGACCGATCGTTGTTTGCAAGATGCAAAGACGCCGTTTCCGCCGCGCCCTACGCCGCTCTTATACCTCCTCCTCCTCCTCCTTACTCGCCATACTCCGCTCCACTCAGGCCTAACGCAACAGTAGCACTCCCATCCCGCCCTAATACCGACGATCAATACCACGCCGCCATGACCCGTCGCGCATCAGCCACTTGTAGATCTCCCGCTGCACCCAACCAGAAGCACAGAAGCGCGTTCAGGCCCAGCAGCTCGCGCACGTGCACATGTGACAAACAGTCTCGCTGCGCGGTCAGTGGAACAGCGGATACGAAAATTCAATGAAAACTGCTGATGGGCACCTAGTCAGCCGTGGGCATCCGAGACCACCGGGCAGGGGCTACGTCATCGTCGGAACGCGTGATGCGGGAGCTGAAGAGGCGAGCGAACGCTTCTAGCGGAGACTTTTGAGCTCTCGTGTAAGACGGTAATACGCCGACGGTGGCAATCGCGCAGGAGCAATCGCGGAGAAGCTTGGAGCTGTGCTGGACGGAATGCAACGTACCTGAACGTGTTGCTATATTTGGCATGCATGCGGCGATCACTAGCCATGTCGCTGCATCACGAAAACAGACGTGCCAGGGTCTGTATTGGATATTACATTAAAAGAGTGATATCTATGCGAGCTGAGGCTCGTCGTTTTGCGACTCTCATCAAAGTCGTGCTCGCAATCACAGCTCGTAATGCTGATGCTCCTTATCCCAATCTAAACACAGTCAGTATGAAGCACAAAACAATCAACGTCACAAACTCACCCTCAAGCCAGCTAATCACGAAGTTCTTCAGAAACTGCTGCGCGTAGATGACCTGGTATGGCGGCAAAACGGGGCTCGTCTCGTTCGGGAAGATGCCATTTTCCTCCCAATGGTGCACGCCATGCGCAATCTCCAAAAACGGCTCCTCGGTCGTGGAATTGCGCTTCGGCGCAACGTCTGCCAGCGGAGTGGATGGTCGCCACGGGTCAGCGTTGCCTCCGATGATGGCTAGGCGGGGGTACGAGATGGAGTAGTTTCCGTACTTGTTCACCTGCCAGATATCGGGGCGGCCGGTGACGTTGAAGGCTTCCCTGCAGCTAACAGAGAGATAGTCCAGGTCTAGCACCCTGGATACGAGGGGCTTGATGTCCTTGGGAGTGTTGCCGGTTTGGAAGTAGCCCCATTCGGTGCAGACTTGGTATTGCCATGATCGCCACCATTGCTGGTCGAGGCCGATGTCTTCCTTCCAATGGGTTTCATTGAGCTGGGTAAAGTATGCGTCTTGCGAGAGACCTGACTCGTTCCATGCAGCAACCGCGGTGGCCCCGTAAATAGCAATGGCATTCAGAAAGATGTTCACGGCAGCGGTGTCGTTCTCATAGCCGGCTGCCTCGGCGAAAGCTTCAATGGTTGGCCTCAATGCTTCCGTCTCATTCGACACGAGTGTGGGTGAGGTGAGATTGCCTGAGTAGTAATAGAAGCTTGGGCTGTTGAGTTCCGGGTCCCAGTTGGTGCCCTGCCAATTGTTGATGCTGGTAAAGATAAAGGCAAAATCTCGCTTGTCGGTGATGTCGCCAAGTCCAAAGGCCTCCTTGAGCTTCTTAATGTCGTCTTCGTCGTCGCCAAGGAGAACGCTGTCGAGAATGTCGATGAACGTCTGGGTGGCCGACACGGTATCCGGTGGCGCGAATTGGCGGATTGGCTCGAAATACTCCCAGTAGTCATCAATGGCGATGGTGACACCAGACGAGGAAATGGTCCCCCAGAAGGTCTCGGGGTACACGACTCGAAGGAATGCAGACTGTGCTCCAGCATAGGATCCACCATATGCAATCCACGGCGTGTTCGGCGCCGTCAAATCAGCATCGATGCCCTCGAATTCGACGTTCCTGGCAAAGTAGTCAATCTCGGCCAAGGCCTGTTCGGTGGAGAGGAAGCGCAAATGTTCCGTGGACAAGTCGTCAAAGGGAAAGCTGGTGCCGTAGTAGCGATGCTCGAGAATAACGCCCAGGCCCCCAGTCGCCTCAATGACCTGATGGACGATGCCCTTTTGGAGAAAAGGCAAGCGGTCGGTTCCGTACGTCTCGCCGGAGAGGAGGACAAACACGGGGCCGCCGGGTTTGTAATAGGAGGCGTCGAACCAGTAGCTGAGATTGAAATGGCCGTCCGTGTGAGGCTCGTACCGCGTCTCGTTGGGAAAAAAGTCAATTGGGACCGAGAGGTTGTGCGCTGGGTACAGCGACTCAAGGTCCACTTCGTCGCGCTTTGCCAACGACCGCTTCGCAAGTCGCGCCTCGTGTGCCTTGGGCTGTTATTCACTGCGCTCAAGACGCGTAGGGAGCTTACTTGTTTCAATTGGTGGTGCGGCGCTGGGCCTTGAAGAGCCACAGCTCCTAGGCCGAAGAGCAGCGCGGCAAACAATTGCAATTGCATGGTGGTCGAGAGTGGGTACGAGAGGCGGGAAGGCCAAAGCAAAAGCTACCTCGGTCGAGTAATATACATTGGTGAGGATGGGGTTATGACGATAGCCGGCTGTTTGCGAGCAAGGGTAGCTGCAGTGCCTGATTATCGGCGGCGGTCTGTCGTGTTTCAGGAAGGTCGATAAAGGACGAAGCGGGTGTCTAATCTCGAACAAGCAGGTTGATTGGTGAGCACGAGGTGGAGAAGCGATCCCTCGGCGCGGTATTGGGCAATGGTGCTCCGCTCATTGTACCCTTGCAGCACGACAGCAAGTCGAGATACAAAGGCCTTGTGCAGAGAAGCGGGGGTGTTTGCAGCAAGGAGTGATGCAAGAGTGAAGGTTCAAGCAACCTGGGGCCTGGCACCCGGGCGGCCGCGTTCCTGGAGCCTCGCGTGGCACAGACCGGCCAACCCACACGACAGGCCTACGACCGCCATCTAAGCCAAAACAATTCCTCCTGACAAACAGACTAGCACCCATTCGACATGGCCTCGCCCAAGGAAACCTACCGCAAGCACTTCATCCCTCTCGAGTCGAACCCCGACGTCTTCACCGAGCTCGTGCACAAGCTAGGCGTCTCCCCCACCCTCGCCTTCCACGATGTATACTCGCTGGACGACGCAGACCTGCTTGCAATCGTGCCACGCCCCGTCTACGCCCTCGTCCTAGTCTTCCCCACGACGGACAGCTACAAGAAGCGTGTCGCGGCAGCCGACGACGGATCCAGCCACGGCAGCCCCGTCGTCTTCTTCGAGCAGACCATCAACAACGCCTGCGGCCTGTACGCGCTGCTGCACGCCATCTGCAACGGGAAGGCGCGGACGTTTATCAGTGAGTCTACATCCAAGCTCAGTTCACCTTGATCACGCTGACTTCGCAGAAACCGAATCCTGGGCCGCGCGTCTGCTCAAGCAGTGCGAGCCCTTGGATATAGACCAGCGATCACGCGCGCTGGAGGACAGCGAGGAGCTGGAGTCGACGTATGCTTCGGTGGCGAGGAAGGGCGACACAAGGGCGCCCGACAACCCTGAAGACGACGTCGACTTTCACTACAACGCCTTTGTCAAGTCGCATCAGAACGGCCATTTGTTCCTGTTGGACGGCGCGCGCAAGAAGCCTGTCGATTTGGGAGCGTATCCTGCGGATGAGGATGTGCTGGCGGAAAACTGTCTCAAGGTCATTCGTCGCATGGTTGCTGAGGCCAGCGACGATCCTCGCAGTGTCAATTTCAGTCTGATGGCACTGGCGCCAGCGCTAGATGGATAGCAGATGCAGATCGAGCTTGTGCAGAACCTTGTCCATGCCATGTCATTGACGATCTAAGCACGTGAACCCGTGCATGCTACCGGCTAACTCCGTCCCTTGATCGGGGTATCTACTCCCTAGAAAAAGCTGATGTACATTATTGTGATTGCGCCCGCAGAACTGTGACCTCACGTCCAAGCATAGCGAGCCATGTTGGCCATTTTTTCCTCGGGCGAAACGTTCTCGTCAAAGTACTTCAAGTTGACCGGCTTCTCTTTCTTGGGCTTGGGAGCCTCAACGGCGGCTGTGGATGCAGCACCCTTTGCGTCAGCAATCATATCGTCAAGTGACGCTGACAGATCCTGGCCTGGGCCAGGGCCTCCCGGCCGTGCCGGAAGCCCAAACGCACCTGGGGGTGGTCCGTATGCGGGGGTCGGGACGTCCATGGGCGGAATCGAGCCATGCGGTAGCTCGTGCGTCGTGGGGATCATGTGGTCGCCCTCCCAAGATCCACTGCGATTCACAATCTCGTCGAGGACCTCCTTCACACGCGGACGCTTGCTCTTGAAGACGCCTCCGGTATTGTACGACGCGCCACTCGTGGGGTTGCCTGTCAGACGGCGACGCTCTTCTTGCTCCAGAAAGTGCTTCTCGCGCACCACCTGTTGATGCTGGTTGACAACCTCGTGCGGGACGCCCTCCATGCCGAAGATTTCGAGGTCGAGGCCACCGCGACCTTGGATTGCATTCTCGACGTGGGTTAATTGCTCCTTGTGGACCTGGCTCATGTGGACGTTGAGGCCTGTGGAAAGACGAGTTAGTGAGACTGCGCTTGACGGACCCGGGCAATGCCCCTCGCGCGTTGGCGTACCTCCTGCCGTATTCAATCGACGACCACAGCGGTCGCATTTAAAGTGCTTTGCCTTTTGGTGCGAGATGAGAATTTTCAGATCATCAAAGTCGCGCTCGCAGTAGAAACACCAGGGGCGCTCCAGCTTCTCGTCGAGGTTCGGGTACCGCTTGCGCTTCTTCGTCATCTTGACGGACGTGACGGAGCTGTAGGATAGAGTGGGTGAGCTTTCAATGAATCAAAATATAATGCTGGAGGTGGTTATGTTGGTGTGTGTGGGCGAGAGAGGTGAGTGAGCGGGTGCAAGTGAAGGCGCGTTTCCCCAGTCTTGGCACGTCGGCCCGGCTTTTTTCCGCACTCCGCCTGAAAAATCAATCGCCCTCGATTTGACCTCTTTCCACTTTTACTCCAGCTGAGGAGACTGCCTCGAGTATTGTTCTATGCTCTGTGCATTATTGGGAACCCGTTGCTCCGTACCATCCAAGAAAAAAGTACACCCCGTTCTTGGCCCAAGAGATCACCAGAATGAATACCTCTCCAAGTGAGCAAAAGGCCATTGGACAAATGTTTCCATTGAGACTCGGAGCTTTGATGCGATTGCACGCTCACTCCGCAACCAGCACAACAGCCACTCAGTCCTTGGACACCTCCCGGGAGTCCTCTTGGAGCATCCTTCATCCTCGCGTTTTGCCTGGGTGTTGTGCATGCGGCTGCTTCCCTGTGCGACGGTTGCAAGAATAATCAGGTCCTTCATAGTTCACACTTATCGCTCCTTCGAGATCTCTACGAAGAGTGTGACTCCTAGCGCACCTACATCTCATTCTCCGCTTGAACATGAAAATACAACAGCCCTTGGTGTCACTCCAGTATCAACATTGGCCGTTCGACCGGCAGCTTGTAGATCCATCTCGCAGCATTTGAATACCGAGCGTCTGATACTTGAAGCGGTATCGCCCTCAGCTGCCTACCGCCAACAGTATTAATTAGGCCTTTGCCTTCTTGGGGTCGGCTGCACCATACAAAAGCCGTGCTGCAGGAAAATCGATGGCCTGTTGGCTGCTCGGATTCCGAATCAAGAAATTTGTTGTGCATTCCTTGCCCTACAATAAACTTTCTGCGCAATCCAAGTAACTAGAGAACGCAAAAGGAGCGAGTGCCGAGGCTTTCTCGGTCTTGAACAAGATCCGTCCAATGGAATCCGTCATGCCCATTGCCACTCGCATCGGTCTGCACCCGAGTGTTACACTGCATCGGACTTTACCGACGATTTGGAACGGGCCAATATACGTGCGGTCGCCTTGCCTTTGCCTCTCGTCTCATAGGTTACGATCAGTTGCAGACACCCAGCTTTGTGGCGGAGTTGGAGCACTTGAGCGCTGAATAAATTGCGACACGCCTTCTCTAGGAGTGCGCTGGCCGAGAAATGAGCAGAGAACCCTTTTTGTCGAGAACGACAGATCTAGTGCTTGCTATGTTGGACCGATCTTTATCTGTCGGGCTTGTCCCGTCTACAACATTCAAAATTCGAACCATCGCGGTTGTGTTCTTCAAAGGACCATTTCGTGTGTTTCTCACTCCAGTCCGACAAGTTGCTAGCACGCTGCTCTAAATCTTTTGCATTTGTGAAGAAGTCATGCGAACACCTCTTCCCAACGCCGCATTTCGCGTACGTTATCCCGTCACAGATGAGTAACGCAATGCAAGACATGCCATTTACAATACCGCAGGCTATCGCATGGACCTTCACTGGTCTTGGGGTTCTCCTCACCATCGGTCGATTCGTAATCCACCGTCGGAAAATTGGAAAACTTCGCTGGGACGACTTTTTCAACGGCATCGCCGTGGTCTTCCTGATCGCTTTCGTCGTCACTTTCGATATCCGCCTAGACTACGGCGTTCAGGATCGTCGTCTGGCACTCGGGAAAATCGATATACGTATCGATATTGCAAACTGTTTTGCTTTCTTCGGGGTCATCTATTCGGTCAAAGCCAGCTTCCTCGCTCTGTATTGGCAAATATTCGAAATCTCGACAAAGTTTCGATGGGCGTGGATGTTTGTGACTCTGTTTTCGATAGTCGGCTTCATTGCCTCTCTGGTGGGCATAGTCCATGGGTGTGGAGCGAGAGAGAACCTCACCAATGGTGGTAAACTGTCTCCAATTCACCCTGGCGCTGGCTCAATCGATGCTAATTTGGTATCAGAAGCTTGCAAGAACCGTCCACGTACTCTCTACATCATAATTGTTTCCATGTGGTGCGTACTCAATGTCGTCGGCGATTTATTGCGTACGTTCCATGACATTAAGGCTCTACGGATGTCACTGACCGCGATCGCAGTAATGGCTCTACCAATCGTCATGTTGAAGCCGATGCTCATGCGCCGTTCTCAAAAGATCGGGCTGGCTGTCGTGTTCGGTCTGGTTCTTATCATCACTCTTTTTGACGTGTTGCGCACCGTCTATACATTGAGCATGGAACTAATGACCTACCAAGACAAGATTCTTGTTTGGACAATACTCGAGCCCATCATAGCAGTCATCGTATGCACGTTACCGTGCTATCGCAGTCTTGTTTCTCCAAGGCAGAATGCCATTGCAACAATATCCTTGCCTTCGATTCGATCGAACATGTTCACACAGAAGCCGGGAATCACACCAATCGTTATTGTCGCTGGAGCTGGTGACAACGTGAATCGAAATAAAGCGGGTGGAGAGACTAGAGATAAGAACTGGAGAGACGAAACCCGAATGGTGTAGACTTTGCGATCATGTTCCACGTGAATGTGACATATCTTTGGAATACACTTGTAAGACGGTGATTCTCAGAAACCTTTATTATCGGAGGGGCGAATCTGTCTGCGTGCAGTCTCGTAGTCAACGGAGCACCTTTATTAGACGAAGTTTTCTTTCTGCTACCTATATTATAGATTTCAAGACTACATTTGGCGAATCTGATGCGTGAGAATTTGAATTTCCAAGTTGTTGAGCTGAAACTACGAACCTTTGCACTCCCAGCCTTAGACGCCTCTTGCTTAGAGACAGTTTGTAGGATTGCATCTGTGATGCTGTCATAAAGTAGATGCATGAATAAAAGTTGCCCTTTGATCATCAGGCGAACTCGTTCAGTAATGCTCCCTCACTACTCCTCGTTTCTTCTCGCGAACTTCTGGATCCAGCAGAGGCGAAGGTGTCATCAACGGATTGAATCGAACCACTTCTCTTTTTGATTAGCTTGCAGGCGCTGAAATATGTAAAGGTTCAGCCTTACCTTTGCCTTTGTTCATTTTCGATCCAAACGCGAGGTCGCCTCGTGTCGTCTGCCCTTCTGAGTGAGATGTTGACGTCATTGGACTAGACGAAGGGATCAATTTCCATTTCTTGATAGAAGACGCCTTCCCCGCAGAATTGTTTCCTTTGGATGCCATTCCAAGGCGTGGACCCGTTTCCTAGAGATTCTTGGTGCACAGCGGAGTCGAAAGCGTAAAGGCGTCCGTGGTCCCGCACTGCTTACCGGTAGTTACCCCTCACTATGCCAGATTTTTCCTAACGCAAAAGGCAACCCGCCTCTCCACCCCCATGTTGGTATGCATGAGAGCGACTCTTATCGTCCACTTAATTTGACGCCCTGCTGTAGGACGAACAGAATCTTTCCGCGCATGCAGCTACGTTTCCCACAGCAGTCCCGATTCGAGCGGCGCTGGCAGCCATGATGTGGCCTGGATCACGTTCGGAAACATCCCGGACAGATGCATAGCACGTATTTAAGGGTAGCTCGCCGTTCTGCTGTTGATGATGCTTAATTCAACGTCGCTGCAATCGCGTCAAATGGCTCTTCTGACCTTGTCCCATTATCCTTCCTCGCTCTTGCTACTTTACGGGCTCGCCGGGTGGGTTGCCTACGTGGGTCAACTCTGTGCGTCGAAAACTATGTGCTGACTGACATCTCCAACCAGGTTATCGCTGTTGGCATCTATCGCGTCACCCTTCACCCCCTCGCCAAATATCCAGGCCCAATCCGGTATAAGCTTAGCGGGTGGCCACTGCTATGGCAGGCTTTCAAAGGCAATCGGCACATCTGGCATCTGAAAGACCATGAGAAATATGGTACGCGAAGATCTCATGCAGAATTGTCGCAGAAAGAATGAGGCTTATGTGACGTGGCTGTTCACTGACTTTGATTATTACGTAACGTGCAGGGCCAATCGTTCGCATCGGCCCAAATACGCTTTCCTTCAACACAGAGACAGCATTGAGCACGATATACGGCCCACGAGGTGCCAATGTCAAGAAAGGGGAGTGGTACAAGACTTTTGACATTGCTGCTGGCGCATACAGCAGCTTCACGGAAACTGATCGGGAGAAACATGCAATAAAGCGACGATGGCTTAGCCCAGCGTTTTCTGCAGAGTCAATGAAAATCAACGAGCCAGTCATCATCAACATCATTGAACGTTTCTGTGACACCATCAGGCCCGGCAAGGAAGGATGGGGTCAGAGCTGGAATGCGACCGATATAATGACATATCTTGGTTTCGACATCATGGGCGCATTGGTCTTTGGGTGCGATTTCCGTACCGTGCAAGAAGAGACGAACAGAGATTTAGCAGAAAGTGTTCTTCCTGCCTCTCAGTTTCTTTATTGGGTAAGAAAGTCCCCTAGCTCTTCGGCATTGTTGAAACTCAACATTCTGTAAGGTGTCCTACCTTCCGCTTGCCGTTCTCGTGCGCCCCCTCCTGCGCACAAAGCTCTTCGAAATCGCCGGCGGCAAGCCAGTCGTTGACAACAATCGACTTATTGATTATGCCAATGAGCAGGTCAAGTCTCGTGGTATCGAAGAAATTCAAGAAAAGGGCGCGAGTGGCCATGGAAGAAAAGACCTTTTGTCTCGTGTCATTGACAACTACGACAAAAAAACGGGATGGCGCCCCACACAAGCGGAGCTAGATACGGAGTCTCTCAACATGATCAATGCTGGCGCAGACCCATACTCTGGCACCATGGCCGGCGTCATCTTCTATCTGGTCCATAACAGGGCCTCCCTCGAGAAGGCAACAGCAGAAGTTCGGTACCGTGTTTCCTCACCCCAGGTTGAATAAAGATTAATTCTGCAGATCCACTTTTGACTCCCCGGACGATATCGTGAATGGTTCAAAGTTGAACTCGTGTGTGTACATGTACGCTTGCATCGAAGAGGCGCTGCGTCGAATCTCTGGCGTCCCCAGTCATCTCCCTCGCGAGGTCCTTTCAGGTGGCATCACAGTCGATGGCCATCATATCCCCGCCGGATGCGTCGTTGGCGTCCCAGCATATGCGCTCCACCACACCCCACAGTACTACCCAGACCCATGGTCGTTTACGCCCGAGCGATGGATCGAGTCTGATACGACGCCCCGCGAAAGTGTTGAGCTCGCGCGCAAAGCTTTTTGTCCATTCAGTATTGGAATGAGACAATGCAGTGGAAGAAATATAGCATATCTGCAGATGAAGCTCACGTTGGCGCACATGCTATATCGGTTCGATATGCGCTTAGACCCGGATGAGCCGGGGAGAGGATGTGGGGGCCCGGATATGGAAGAGGGAAGGCAGAGGAAAGATGAATTTCAACTGCTGGATGCGTTTGGTTTTGGAAGGGACGGGCCGATGGTGCAGTTTAAGATCGCCCAAACGAACTAAGATAATCGAGATGAGGCAAGTCGTCATCTTTTCTCCTTTTGAATGCCAAGCTGCATCAAACGGCGGGTGTTGAATTCTTGGTACGGCTTCTTGGCTTGATTTAAGCGTCTGTAATTGAATTTCTGTGCATCTTACTGCTGCCTCGTCTTCATCAGCTCCACCGCGTGTTCCACTTTGGCATAATGTTGGGCATCTGCAAGACAAGCCAACTCGGGGACAAGATGTATCGTCGGCTGATGTCCATGGCTCGTCTTCTTAGACAGCGTACTCGTCCCAAATAGTGCATTTCTCTGTTGACTTTTAGGATCCTAGCATCAGTTTGCTTTGACCAAAAATCGCCGTAATCGGGGAAACTTGCACAACCATCACGATGAGAGCCCTCCCGGTCGTCACCATGGCCCTGACCCTGGCTAGTACCACAACAGCAGTCGGCATAATTGGCACTACCAACGGTGTTGTCCAAGTCGACGTTGGACCCATGACCATCGGCATCGCGATCCCCAGCGGGCAATCAGCGTACCCAGGCTCCATTGGCATCATTGGCACCACCAACGGTTTCGTACAGCTAGACATCGGAGGCTTGACCATCGACATCCCAGTTCCCGGCGACCAGACTGCGGCCCCAAGTACACCAGCGACCCCAACTCTCTCGATGGCCCCGACATCCGAATCGGCCCCAATCACCACAACCCAGGACGTCAGCGCCCCTTCCACCACACCTTCCATCCCCTCCGCACCCTTCCCAACCCCAGCCTCCAACGCCACCGACACCGACGACCCCTCCCCCAGCATGGCCAGCACGCCCCTCCCCGTCCCAACCCCCCTCCAAAACCCCAACGCCCCCTCCCTAATCTCCTACATCCTCACCAACCACACCCACCGCATCTTCTCCAACTCCGCGATCCGCACCGCAAAGCTAACCCGCTACTGCGCCCTCACATCCACCACCTCCGACCTCTGCGACACGCTCTCGTCCACCGTCAGCACATGCATCGACGCCGACGACGACGACGCCTCGGACAACTGCGAGGAGCAAAATATGCGCGATCTGCTCGCGAACGCGCTGGACACGGATTTGTGCTCCGGGTACAATGTCTCGGGCCCGGTGTATGAGCTGTGTGCGAGGTGGTATACGGCGGCGGCGAGGTGTAATGCAAAGATTAAGAGGGGGCCGTGTGCGATTGGGCATGTGGGGTATTTGCTTAGGGGGTTGAGGGACTTGATTGGGTTGAAGGGGGGAGGTGATGTGAGGGGTGCTGTGGTGGCGAGTGCGGTGAGTTTGACGGCTGGGGGGGCGGTGCAGACAGCGGGGTTGGGGTGGAATGCGACGACGGTGGGGTTGAGGTATTAGGGGGTTTGATGGGATGGAGAATTGGGTGAATGGAGGAGGGTTTGGCGTGGTGCGTCTCGTTGCTGGAATTAATTTGCTTAGCTTTTAAGATGATGGGGAAAATGTTGTCTGCTGGAGAACTTCATTGAGCATCCCAATTTGAATGTATAGACATGGATAATCTCGTCGTTCGGCTTTGCATAAAATTGGATCTTTTACGTTTGTGGCTTGTGCTCCAAAGATTGAATGAAAAGGTTGAGTCTTCCGGTCCTCCAATTTCTCCTTGCACACACTTTTGGTATTTACTCCTCATCCGAATACAGCGTCTACAAAGTAAAGCCCAGCGAGTTTGTTCCACTCAATAGAATGTTGCTTCAGATACAAAACTTCTCCGCCTCGCTTCTCCGCATTGGTACTGCTAGGAATTTCCATGCAAGAAAGATAAGTTACTCTTCCGGTGGAGCCATGTGCGTAATCAGCTACAGCTTTCTTCCTCGCATCCAATGAAATTAGATGCTCTCCTTCCATACTCAGTACCTTGAGCAAAATGAAACCACTTGCCAACATTGTAGTGAGATGTACGGGGGAATTGATTGAGAAGCCGGCCGCATTTGCCTCTGCACAACGGCTGAACATGCCGTTGTAGGGACCAGTCGTCACAAGCGTCGTGCTGTGTTCATCGCTGAGCAACTTTAGGATGATAGCCTGCGTGTCTACGCCAGTGACATCTGCAAGGTCAACTACCGAGTGACAAACCACTCTTCCATGCACGAAATCATGCCACGGCCATTCCCTGACGTATCTTTTCATTGTTAGATGTGTAACCAGCATCGATCAAGTTCACTTACCGGCCTTTGGCGGCTACGAGAATGACACCGACCACGAGCCATATAAACAATGTAATCTGGAAAGGATCGACCCCTGGAATTCGATTCTGTACGAAGAATGGCATAATCAAAGCTCCGATGATGAGTATGGAGCAAACCAAAAGAGTGCCGATTACAAATCTTCGACACTTTACCGTGACCGAGGTTGCGGAAAAGACCCATTCGCGCATTCTGTGATCATCTTGACCGTTCTGGTTAAGTATTGCCGGAGCGAGGTGACTTCCGGGCTGAACACTGCCACCGTCAACGGCCCCGGAATCTCTCAAGGTACCGGCGCCGCGAGGCCCGATACAAGCCCCAGCTATTTCATTTAGTCAGAATGTTTTCGCCGCTGTAGGTGATGCTGGATTGCCATACCTTTCAAACTTCCAATGATGCCGCACTCACTCAACGATAAAGTCGTTGCATCTTGCGTTTCAAATCGCTGTTGGGAAGCCTTATCCACGGATGACTGCACGGAAATACGCGCTTGAAAAGACTTGTTCTCCAACTTCTGCACCGGCTCAGTTCGAATTGAATAAGTCGTGACAGTTGCCATGAGGTCATCGATCAAGCTTGCGGTTACAGAGGACACAAAGCTTAGAGGAAGTAAAACCGATACGACCGAGTCAATTTTTGTTGTTCGCCAATGTTTTAAGTTTTTCGAGATTTTGTGCCTGGGTTCTTTGTCGTCCCATTTTAGGGAAATAATGCATTCGTCCACATCAGAGGTGTCTGGCCGTCGAGGTTCAATTGCCTGATTCGTCTTTTTGTCCAGAAACAGCTTCTCAATGTTTTGTTTTGCCAAGGACAGACCTACGGCACAAACATTGAGGTCTCCTTTCCTCGACGATGTGTAAACAGCGTTATTACTGCTTTCAGTGACGAGCACAAGCGAACCATCAGAACCGGTCTCGTAAACGACAGCATGATGGTGAAACTTTTCACTGTCCTGACCGCGGTAGTTGCTCGTGCAGGTCGACATGATTGCCGCTGAAAAAAGCAGCCCGATAACTTCTCGGTGGATTTGCCAACCCAGGGCAGCCAAATCCGCTGAAGGGTCTCCGTCAAGCATCCTCACACGCACCTCTTCAACGCCTTTGCCTTCCGCACCGTCTTGAAGAAATGAAATCACCTGGGTTTCGGTTTCTGCCTCTCGATATGCGGTGATTGCTTCGTCTGCACAAGCAAGAGCTTTGGCGCCGTTCTTCTCCAGATCTTTCATTGTGAATTTTACTCGCACTACCAGCTTTGCAAGCAATGCAAGCACGGTCAAATTCAAACCATGCGATTTAGTCACACGGACAAGGATGCGTGCCAAGATACCGGAGGCGTAGTCGACGAGTTTGAAGTACAGCTTGCGATGGCGATCCTGCGGCTGCGGCAGACGTCCCTTGACCACTTTGTCTGCGCATAGCTGGTGAACTTCGTTGTATCTGATCTTTAAAAGTGGAAAGCAGGAATGAAACACCTTGGGGAACGGATGGTGTTCGATAATTGATGCGGTGTCTTCCAATCGCACGGTCGAGCAGCTCCACTTGGCCCATGTCGCAACGGCAGAAAGCGCCTCGTATGAAGGCTTGTCTGTCTGGTCGAGGAGGCCTTCGCTATCAAAGATTAATGGGTCCTCTGATGAAACGGTATCGGCAAGACGTTGTATTTCTGCTTGCAGCAACTCCTTGTAGTCTTCATCTTTGACGCCATGTCGTTGGAGGCTTTCCAATTTGGAAACTTCGTCAACGCCCGTGGAATTCACCCTGTATTGACTGAAATCATAGGCTTCTTTGAGGATGTCGGCCGCGGAAAACTTGAAGTACGAACTGCCTGGGGGGGTGAAGGTATCCTCCGGAGCCTTGAGGAAAGACGCTTGTGCTGCTTCCTTGGGTGCACCGATGTCGAACGCGGGCCGGGTTTTCCTATGGTGGAAATTGTGAGCTTCTACTTTCGTTACATAAAGTCAAAGGTTGCTCCGGCTCACCTCTTCTTATTTCGTCGGGCCGCTGTGGACTTGGGTAAGAAATCCTGGGTGTTACTTGTGTCTACCGGAGTAGCCATGACGGGCTTGTTGAGTGAAACAGATGCACAAACTTTTTAGAAAACGTTGATGCGACGACTGCCTTTGTAAACGAGGTGGAGGCGCATACCGCGCCAGAAAACTATTCTCTGTTGGCTGCGGTGTTGAAATCGGCCTCGCAGCATTACAGTCTTCCGGTCAACAAGCAGCCACAACTTTGACTTTCCGGTCAACAGTTGACGAGTTTGTGGCTTGCAGATATTGCAGTGAGGCTTTCTTCGCGATGTGCGGCCCGAGCCAATCACATGGGCGCACCGCCCTCCATAATCGACTAGTTCCGTTGGCGGAGAATGGCTGTGCACATGCGATTCCCTATCACATTCCTTACTGGCGGGGAGCTGCTCGCCAACCTGAATTTTTTCATTGGACACGAACCCGTATATCGCACGATGGGTGCCTAGACGAGGCTTGCTTCGCAAAGGCAGCCATATACGGGCGCTTTGCATGCAAATGCGAAGGAAACATGGGGGCCATGTATTTTCTCCAGACCGGTGAAAAGAGTACGAGGGTTCTGGACAAATATTGTCGCAAAGCTCTATTTGCAATAGTGGAAAGTAGATCTTTCGCACGTTCCATTAGAGAATTGCATTTGATCTGTCCACAATTCACCCGAGTTCCATCCTCAGCGCAACCTTTTATTTTGCAACCGTTCGTGTGAGACCCAGAAAGGATTTCCTCAGAAGTCACACGCAGCATGTCGACCGACCAATATGATCGCGTCTACGTCCAGACTGCGACCCAACCCGAGGCCAAGAAAGCAATCGGAACGATTGCCACGCTCGAAGACTTGACGGAAGTCGAAAATGTCTATGGAGATGTTCAAGTGACCAGACCAACTGCCGAAAGGTGGAAAGACAAAAAAGAAGCCGACCAGGACAATGGGGCGGCAATGACGCTTCGCCGCAGGCTGCTACCAAACAGGGAAGTCAAGAGTGTGAAACTTGAGATCCGCTCCTCGATCATACACGAGGCACTTGAAACGATTTGCGGAGACAGCTTCTGGCTCAGCACGCGCACATCGCCCATAATCATCAACGAGCCTTACTTTATCCTGTTCCATTACCGAGAGGACATACGGGAGTATGCCACGAGTTCAAAAAGAACCGAGGAAGAGAAAAGACACATGGAGCTGCTGACGACTTTCATGGCTGGGCGGTTCAAGAGAGTGGAAGCCGAATACGTGCGACTCTGCTCCGGGAAGCAGATAACCTTTTCCTTTACCTGGGCGCTGTTCCGGCCAGGCGAAGAAGTCCTCATTCATACCGACCAATACGTGGAATGCGGCATCGTGCAATCGCTCTCGATCGACAAGAACCGCGGCTGGATCATTGGAACGCGCAGCTGGGACTTTAATGGATCGCACTTTGGTCCAACCGAGAAAATCACGAGTATACCGAGCTTTGAGGGCCAGTGCGACATCACATCACTCAGCATATATCCGTTCAGGTTCCACAGCAATGAAGGCGGAGTCGGACTGCGAAAAGAGTTGATTGAGCGGGGCAGGAAATGGAGAAGTCTGCTTGAGGTAGCCCATCGCAATTATCATGGTCAGTGATTCCCATGAGCACGCCAGGTAACCCGTCTGACATGAAACAGGCCTTGCGTGGTCAAACGTAGAAACAGATCCCAGATCTGCTCCAATGCCGCCGACTCCGGATGAATTGGTCCCAGTTCATGTATGCACCACTGCTCTGTGCCAACTTCCAGGCTGACGTATTCACGTGCACAGATCTCGGGTCGTGTCATATTAGACTATCAGACGCACTTTCAAGAGAATCCCTCAATGGGAACATACTTATCAGACCACAGGACCAACCGCACCGAAGTCAAAACCAAGAGTGATAAAGATGATAAAGACGAAAACGACGAAAAAGACAACAAGGACGCCAAAGACGAAAAAGACGAAAAAGACCCATCAATCGACCGCTTCGTCATACGCCCCAACGACGGCACCTACGAACTAACCGACGACCAAGCCATCCTCTGCCCCGCCCGCGTCCGCGGCTTCGCGCTGTCAGACAAGCGCTGGGCGTACTTTTTAGTCGACCGTGTGACCGAAATTCAGTGGCGAATGGACGCCATGCAACGCCTCGAAGTGTCCCCCTCGGCCAAAGCCACCATCTCCGCGCTCGTCGAAGCCCACGAAAACTACTTCGCCGGCACGCGCCCGCGCCTCGAAGACGTGATCCCCGGAAAAGGGCTCGGGCTCGTCCTGCTCTTCGCCGGCGCGCCCGGCCTAGGAAAAACGCTTACCGCCGAGGTCGTCGCGGAGCAGAACCGCAAGCCGCTGTACTCGATCACGAGCGGGGAGTTGGGTGTCGATCCGTCGGGCGGGGATACGCGGATGCGGCGTATTTTCGACCGGGCGAAGGCTTGGAATGCGTATTTGCTGCTGGATGAAGCGGATGTGTTTCTTGCGGAGCGGGATCAGAATAATTTGGCTAGGAATGGTATGGTTGCTGGTAAGTAAGAGAGAGCAAATGTGGGACAAGATGTACTGATTTGGTGTGATAGTGTTTCTGCGGCTGATTGAGTACTACGAGGGCGTGATTTTCCTCACGACGAACCGGATCCGCGCGTTTGATCCGGCGTTTGAGAGTCGGATACAGCTGAAGCTGTCGTATGGCGCGCTGACGGCTGCGAAGCGGGCGAATATTTGGAGGAATTTGCTGTCGGATATCAAGGACAATGTGTCGACGAGCTTTTTTCAGGGAGGAGAAGAAGGCGGGAAAAATGATGTGATGATGAGGCTGGGAGAGAAGTATCTGGTCAACGGGAGAGAGATCAAGGTATGTTGAGGTGGCTGGATTGTGCTGTGGTTTTGCAGGGTTAACGGAACGGCAGAACATGATCACTACGGCGCTTGCGCTCGCGATGAAAGAAGATGTGCCGTTGATGGAGAGGCACCTGGAAACGATTGACAACATTAACAAGGAATGGGCGAGAGCGATACAGGACTAGGACATGTAAGTTTCGCTACAAGCCGTGGGAAAATTTGGTTTGGTGGTGGCTGTTTGATAGATTGGCATGTACCTCTGTTGTCCTACTCTCAGATGTTGACTTCGCTGTAGTTCATTCCCTTTCCTCTTCTCTATATATACTAGGGCGTGTCAAACGGGAGCATGGCGGCCTTGAAGGATAAATTTACAGGGGCCACCATAGACTCACCTAATCAACACGACCACAGTAATAAGAACATCTTAGACGACATCACCACTACCACAACCCTCTCTACTCCAAGCAGCAAATCAAGCACCTCAAACCCATCCACACACCCTTTTCAACACCGCATAATCTCCTATCCTCCCCCTACTCCCCTTTCTCCCCCCTCTCCCCCCTCCCCTCTCCCCCCAAAATCCCCACCGCCAACCCCCTCACAACCCCCGCCCCAAAATGCACCCCAACCACACACCCCGCAACCCCCACAACCCACACCCCGACACTCAAATTATCATACCGAATCCTCAGACACCTCTCCTCAAACTGCCTTCCCAACCCCTCATACCCTCCCCCAACCGGCGGCCAAACAACCCCACACATCTCCGCATCAGTCCCAAAACGCAACATCGTCATCACCGCGTGCGCCGCCAGCGCCGCACACACCACCGCATCGTACACCGTCGCCACGATTGCGTAATGCGGGAAGGGCCGGTAGAAAAACGCATTGAAGGTGCGTGAAGGAGACGGTGGGTCAAGGTTTACGGGGTACAGGACTGAATGGTGGAAATCGAGCGTCGTGAGAGAGACGGGGATATTAATTAGAACCTATCGTCGCTCCTGTTAGCCATGCGTTTGCCAGTATGGAATCGGCAGGGAAGGGGAAATCGGCTGAGAAGGGGGAAGAGCGCAACCATGCCAAACACCGCGACCCAGCCCGCGACCCTGCCGTGCGAGAAGTGCGTTTGCAGATACTTTTCCGTCCACTCTTTTGGCATCGACACCAGCGTTCCGTGACCGTCTGTGTAGGACAGGATGGGGTGCGTGCCGCGGGGAGGTTTCGAGTGTTCGTAGCGCACGTCGACGGCTGTGATGTGCCAGGGGAGGAGCAGGGCGAGGAGGGCTGAGAGCGTGAGCGAGGCCCAGTAGAGGTACATGTGGATCTTGTGGCAGCGCAGGAGGCGGCGCGAGAGTGGGGACATTGTGAGCTGTGGGGTGATGCGGAGAGTTTTGAAGATGGAATGAAGAAGTTGTGTGTGAAAAGGTTGTTATGTACGCCTGGTTATCCGAGCAGGTGTGTACGGCCTATCGAAGTTTCCTAATCCATGGCAACATACGGGGCCCGTTGTTCTTGCCTGTTACAGCCGGGTTGCTCAGGACGAGCATACCGCAAGAGACATACGGGGAAGGAGAGCCCCCAGTTGCGCCAAGAAGCCTATGCATCCCAAACTCCACGCTAAAGACATCCATCCATTAATTCTTTAAAAATACCCGGCATGAAATAACTTGCCGACAACTCGGGAGCGATTCAAGCACCAAAGTCTTGCGAGTACCCTCCGTATCCGGTCCACTCGTTCTGATTCTCCAGCATCCAGCTGACTGGATCAAACAACTCAAAGCTGTTCGCGCTCGTAAGGCCGTTTGGCAGCTGCATCGGCATGGTCAGCGTGTTAAGATGAGGATTAAACTGGGGCAGACCGTGAGCCAGGTTCTCGACGGGTGCTCCTGGCGGGGGCGTTGAGTTGGACGAGCTGTCGAGATTCGTAGGATTGTTGACCACGGTGGAATCGAGCTGCTCGGACGCGTTGCTAACTTGCGACTCGCGCCATCTCCACACGCAGTCAAACACAACGCTCATGCTCATGCGCCCCCGAATGATGAGGCTGAGGGGGTCTTCCAGCATGCCGGAGCCGGAGCTCTGCCTGCGGTGATTCGGCTGGTGCTGGCCTTGATTTTGGAACATGGGCATGCCTGAATTCCCGACGACTGGAGATTGCGACATGCTGTGGATGCTGTGTCCTCGTGAACTCTCTTTCCAGAGCTGGGCAAGTACCTCCGCGAGGCGGTCCAGCAGGTCGTTTGGTTGAACCTTGGACCTGCGCATGGCGTCGACCGTCTGCAGGACGGCTTTGCGGCCGTCGCTGAAGGAAGATTTTGGCAACTTGCTGACTAGGTCTGAGTTTAGAAGTTTGAGTAGCGCGAAGCCGGCAGCGAGAGCCATCTGCATGATGTAATATGGCACGTACTTTAGTCGATCGGCCGACTGCAGCTTGAAGACGATTTCGAGGAAATTAATAGCCGTGTAATACAAATCGACCAAGTCGTCTCGACGATCCAGACGAACCTCTGTGTTAAAGAAGGAGAAGAGGCGGAGATGTAGAGACACGGCTCTGTGGTAGAGCTCTTCCAGTTCTAGGGAAAGTTAGGGGAATCATGGCATTGTCAGAATGGGCTAAAACGCACCTTTGTCGACTCCATCCATGGTCCCTCGCTCCTCCTGAAGACGGTCTGCCTCGAGCTTGGTATATGTAGCTCGCGCGGCATTGTCGGAGAAGCGAAGATTGGAGGAATAGAGCAGTTTGTTGATGCGGCTCGCGGCCATCTCCTGGCGCAGGCGTACGTATATTGTGGGAGGAATAATCTTCATGTGCTCCTCGTCGTCATTCCTGAATTCCAGGGTCGAGTCGTACAGGGTGATGGAGGGCTGTCCATGACCGGTCGACACCGTCTGCGCAACAATGTTGCAGACAGCCCACGTCCGCAGCCTGTCATGGAGATCTTCCTCCCGCAGCCTCACCTTCTTGCGCGAAAAGTCTTGCGGATGGGTTGGGTGGTGCAGGCCATTCTGCATGGCAATCTGCATCATGACGCCGCAGAGCATAAAGGTCGGGTCCGAGACGGTCGTCCTCGCCGGGAGCGGCCAGGTGCAGAGCAGACACAGGGCCTGCACGACGCGGTGGTTCGCCTGCGACTTGATCGTCTGCCATATCAGCGTCGTCAATGGCTCCTTGAGGCGCGAGAGCAGCGTGGTATCCGTGTAGTGGCGGGCGGCAACGCTGATGATGGCCCAGAAGAGCAGCTTAGAGTCCTTGGAGGCGATGTCGTCGGGCGAACGGGTGGGGTCGAGGAAGGGCAGCAGCGGATGGTAGTTTTCCCAAAACTCCTGGAACAGCTCCGTGACCTGTGCGGGCGAGAGCCTCACGTCGCCCAGGGCGTGGAACATGGGCGAGCCGCTGCGCAGGTCTAGCAGCGACGTGGCGGCCATCTGCTGACCCTGTGACTGCAGGTACGCATCGTCCTCGTCGGTGTTCATGGCGGCAAACATGTTGCTCTCGGCCGTGGGGTGCGGCGGCGGGTTGAGGATGGGCTGGTTGGGCACGCCCTGGCGTCCGCCCTCGTACATGGCCAGGCGCTCGCGCAGCTGCTCCATCTCCTTCTCCATTTCGGCATTGCGATTGCGCTTCCCAACGCGCTTAAAGTTGGGCTCGATGACGCAGGTGAGGCCCTGCTTGGTGCAGCGGGCGCAACTGACGAAGGGGTCCTGCTGGACATTGCACTTGAGCTGGGAGGGGGAGTGTTAGTGTGACTCAGAGCATGTGTACAGACGCAAACAATGATCTAATTGAAGACTCACCTTCTGCTGGCGGCACTCGTTGCAGGCCCGCTTCACGGCGGCGTGCCGTCGCGTCGACGGGCGCCCACCAGCCTCGTCGCCCTCATCGGCCTCATCCTCACTTGAGTGCTGACGCTTGAAGACGTGGGAGCGGGCGCTGATGGGGCTGTTGGCGTACGACAGCGGGACTGCGGTCCCCGGAGTCGTCGGGGACATGGACAGCATGCTGCTGCTGTTGCCCTCAAGGGCTGGAGGTGGTGGCTGCTGGCCCGATATCGCAGCGAGGACGGCGACGCGACTCTGACTGGCCTGACTGGGCTGAGACGCGGGGCGGGAGTGGGCGCGCCTTGGGCCTTGGAGCGGGAGTAATTTTGCACTGAGACCTGGGATCAGACCTGAGACCTCAACGAACCGGGCGAAGCGCAATCAGCAATCGAGCAGGCGGGAGGGCGTCGACGTTTCCCCTCATGTGATGTCGCTTGCGCTGCACGAGGTGACGAGGTCCGTCGCCAATGGAAATGCCCCGACGAGAGTTCGCATGCGTCGTCGCCAGAAGGCGCCGTAGGCCCTTTTGTTTACCTCACACGGGCTCGCCGTGACTCATGCCCCTCGTACGCCGTCTGCTTGTACGACGAGGCATCGAGGGCCGACATCCTGGTCGCTGGCATTTCAAGGTAGTTCACGGCGCCCTCGATGCCTTATCGGCCGAGCCATTGGGCCCTGTATTGCCAGCCGCCTCACCTCTGCCCGGCCCACATGCCAATTGAAGCTGCAGCTAGCCGCAGATAAGGTGCATAGAATGGACCATCCTAGGTTTGAGGATATCCAGAATGTTCTCTACATGGCACTACTCTCACACACCTCTTTCTTCGTTCATTAGAGATTCATGCAGATAAACTCAACGTCAATCAATGCTGCCCATACGGACATTGGCATCACTAAGGGCTGAATTGCTGCATGGCGAATTCAATCCGAGCATCACGCTGCTCAGACATGACCCTCACAAGAGCACCCTGACTAGAAACCTTGGATCTATTGGCCTACCCCTAGGGCTCGCCTCGAACCGCAGTAATGCAGAACTGATTTTGCCTTCGATTCCCTAAACCCTAGAAAAGCCGGCCGGACTGGCCAAATGCACACAAACACCAAAGGCCCCAGCTCGCCCTGCACCCTTAGCGCTTCTTCTGCTGCGACTCCTTGAGCACCTTCTTCACCACCTTTTGCTCCTCGATCAAGAACGCACGCACGATGCGCTCCTGCACGCAGTTGGCGCATCGCGATCCACTGTACTGACTTAGCAAGCTGCCATTGTCCACGAATGACCTCACACATACCCGTATGCGCGCTGCACCGTCTTCTTTGGGCGTGACACGGTTGCGTACTGGCGGGGGCGGAGGGCGGGAATGCCGGGGAGCTTGGTGCCACAGTCCTGGTCTTCTGTCAACTCGATCCTATATTGTCCATCGTCATCCTCCACTTACACCACACTTGGGAGCAGAGCCCTTCTTCTTGATATGCAGGTATCGGAGCTCGCCGCCGGGCGTCTTGATCACTCGCACATTCTGGGAGCTGGTGTTGTAGGGCGCTCGTCGGCGCTGCGCGGCTGTCAGTCCTGGTCCTCACATCCCCAAATCTCGACCGAAACGCGTCGGGCGTGGTGCAAAACGTACGTAGGTCAACCTGGTGGATGGCATCTTGACGGTGGTCTCGGGGGTTCAGCTCGAAGAGATTTCTGCGTCGTGTTAGAGCGTCGTTTCGATTTGCGAGGAGCCACGGGTGGCGCGAGGCGGGAGAGATGTACCTGAGTCTGGGCGAGAACAGTGAGAATGGGGCTTTCGAATATGGGTGCAGCACTGGCGGGCGAAGACTTACCGCACGGGGGCGTTGTGGATGTCGTCAAGTCGCGGTGTCGAACTTCCAGAGGTCGCTGTGTGGGCGGCGCCTCGCTTAACTCTGCCAAGACCACTAGCCCAAAAGGATGCGCTAACACGTCCTCACATCTCCTATCAGTCCAATTCCCTCGTTGCTACATCTTTGTGTTGCATTTCTCGAGAAAGAAAGCCTCTACCTCGAATTAGATGAGACGGGACCACTTCAGTTCCATTTCGCCAAATTGAATGCGCTCCAAAATGCGCATCGCCAATACGAATACATTTCTGTAGAAAGGAGGTCAAAACCACAAGGTATATCGTATGAGCGTTTGATCGATCCGCCCGGGCGGTAGCTACAGAATGGAAAGTTGTCCTCTAACAATTTTAACATGGCCATGCAAGAAACCCTCAACCACGGCATCTCAAGCATCTCCGTTCCCCATTCCCATCCAACCTCCCTACTTCGTAAACCTCTTCAGCAGCCCCTTCGCCTCCCCCACCAACCCCTTCAACTCCTTCTTATAATCAATCTGCCCTCCTCCCCCTCCCCCCGTATGCCCCCCACAAGCCCCCAACGGCGCCCCATGCAAGAAATGATTAACATCCTCACAACACCCCCCACACTCCCCACTCCCCATATACGGTCCATTCGGCCCTGTACACATCATCAGCACACCCCCCAAACCCAACTCACACAAATCACTCACCCCACCCCACCCTCATAACCCTCGCCCTCCTCCCCTCCCACCCCGTCCTCCGATCCGTCGCATGAAACACCCCCCAGACCTCCCTCCCCCCCGGCCCACTCACACCCACAAAATTCCCATGGCCCGGCCCATACGGAGCTTTCCCATCTTTACTCGCTTCCAACAGCGGCCGTCCCCATTTCACCCAATTGCGGCTGTCCAACGGACTGCCCCCTCGAAACTCGAGCACTCCCATCTTGTACTCGCTCGTCCAGCTGCCGGCGCACGAATACGCGATTCCCAACCACCGACCGTCGGGCGAGGAGAGGATCTGCGGGCCTTCGTTTATGCCGCTGCGGCCGGAGAACTCCCACGCGTGGGTTGGCGTGCTGATTAGGATGGGGGCGCCGGTGCACGCGGTCGGGCCCAGCATCTCGATAAGGTAGAGTTCCTGCTTGCTTTCGTCGGCTGGGTTGGCGGAGTTGAGGGGCCAGCCGCTGTACACGAAGCACAGGCCGCCGTGGAGGGTGAGCACGGTGCCGTCGATGGCCCATTGGTTTGGAGGCATGCCGGCGAGGGCGCCGTGGAAGGTCCATTTCGAGCGGTCGCAGGGGGATTGGGAGGCGGGGGGGCCTTCGAGCACGTACATGCGGTGCGATTTGTTGCCGTGGGCCGGGTCGTCGGCGGCGAAGTAGGCCCACCATTGCCCTTGGATTATGTGGATTTCGGGGGCCCAGATGTCGCCCGAGTAGGGGGTGTTTGGGGGTGGGGTCCTGGCATGCTAAGTGTGTGCGTGTTAGAGAGGATGGGGGAGGGGGAAGCTCACCATATCACGTCTTTGCGGCATCGCTTCTCGAAGTCGAAGAGCGAGTCGGAGCTCCAGATGTCGACGCCACCTCCGGTTGTGAAGGTCTGTAGGAATGCTGATCAGCCATCTTTTTCCATTGCATCAGGGACGTAGTCGAGTCTAGAACAGCATACCATATAATACACCCCATTGTCCCAAACCACATACGGATCCGCACAACTCTTCTCCGTAATCGTCAGGATATGGTCATTATACGGCGGCATATGCATGTGCGTGTGGTTCGCATTCTGCTGTTGGCCTGGGTACGCCATATCTGCTCTCTCTCCCTTCTCGTCAATGCAGTTCAGCCAAAATCCTATACACTTTCTCGCAATTCACAGACCTTGATAGTACTCGATGCACTCTGTCTTTCTTTCCAAAAACAATGATGTACAAAAAGCCGCCGACGACGACAGAGACTAGAAATCCTAGAACGAGTCATGCGCCCCACGCCACACCTGCCCTCTACATGCTCATGACGTCACATACAGTCAACCCCAAACATCCTCCATTGGGCCCACTCGTCCTCGCACAAACACATCGTCGTGCGACCTGCACGTTGACCCTGCAGGTGCATGCGTACAACCACCCAAGGATAGTGCATGTTTGCGTCACGCAGTTCCAAACGCCGTTCAAACAAACCTGTTCGCGTTTTGCGAAACGGGCTAGAAACATGTTCCGCACCTCACACATGTCGTGTCACTGTCTGAGGACGGTTTTGGAGCGACTGCATGCATGTATGCGTGTGCTGCGTTTTGCGGCAAGGGGGGGATTTGGTTTGGTTTGGATTGATTCAACGTCCAGCGCGGCAGGGGGAATGCCGCATCGAGGTGCATGAATGGGACGGATGTGCTCTCCGAAGGTTCCGGGGGCAGCCTGATAGGTAGGGGAGGGCATGCAGGCGTATTTGAGCCAAAAAAATAAAAAATAAAAAATAGGATCGTGAGATGATCGTGTGGCATCTGTGCTCATTGAATCAACTATCTCTATCTTGGCTAGAAATGCTCTCCAATCCC
Source organism: Polyplosphaeria fusca (assembly GCA_010093805.1). Taxonomy (NCBI): domain Eukaryota; kingdom Fungi; phylum Ascomycota; class Dothideomycetes; order Pleosporales; family Tetraplosphaeriaceae; genus Polyplosphaeria; species Polyplosphaeria fusca. Next base: position 33,328 of record ML996186.1, read on the forward strand.
TTCTCCCCCGCCCATCCCATGCAATGCCCAAGCTCCTCCTACACTCCCACCTCCCTATCGCTACCCCCAAAGCATATACAATGCGAAGATAAACCACGTCCAAGTAACCTCAACCCACCAAAGAAAAGAAGATACCAGCCGTGCCTCATTTCCATGATCGGGCACTTAAAAATAGACGTTCTTGTACAGTAATAGTAGTGCTAGCTATATCGTTCCGGCGTGCGGGCGTTTGCGGCGTAAAGTTAAAGGTAGATTTCCCAGGGTCCCTATAAGACGATGTAGAAGTGAAGAAGCGTCGACCCACGCGAGGGTCTTGGTATGCGGGGTGCACCGGACTCCTCGCCGAATTTCAGATATGCGTGTCCAGACGGTAGGAGAAGAAGAGTCAAAGTTGCTCGCAAAAGGTGTGGGGGTGTTGAAGTTGAGGACGATCAGCTTAAAAGTCGTTTTTCAGCATTTGGTCGACAGTCAGTTCGCCAGTCTCTATTCGCTCGACTCGCAGGACCAATTCCTGTATCTGTTAGCATTTGCTCTACTGCAAGGCAAGGCTCTCATACCTTCATAGCCCTCGCAGTCTTGAAAGCGAGCGGTGGTATCCGGTCACGTCCTCCATCTCTTAGATCAATCTCCAGCATGTTCTGTCTGCTGTCTTCGAGCACCTCCACGACGGGCACGGCATGCTTCTTAACAGCCGGATTCTGGAGCTCATTGACGGCTTGATATGTTCGGGACGAAGTGTCCTGCACAGCTCGTGAAATGTCCTGGATGTAGTCGGAGATTTGCTGCTCGTCTGCTGGAGAAGACACGGGAGTTGATCGAATCATATGGACGAGTGGCTGAATGCTTTGGACGAGCAAGGCGGTCTGGTCATCGAGGAAGTTTTTGAACTCAGACATGCCCGTGTCACGTTCAATGCCCATGCCCATGAGACCCCCGCTTTGGCGGCCGTAGCCGCTGTAGGGAGAGCTGTAGCTGCTGTAGTTGGTCCCGCTGCTTCCACCTTGGCTACGATGACGCGTGTGGCCGAGGCCAAGGCCGATTCCATTGCCGTTGACGCTGTTGGGAGTGAATGGATTGTACGCAGAATAGCCATTCGGCTTCAGCGGCCTGGGCCTGTCGTCCTCTTCGTCACGCTCCAGCTCCTCCTCTGGCGTGGGTCTTACTTTGACAAACTTGACCAATTCAACGACTGCCGTGGAGAGATGGCTGGCGGCGGCATCCAGCAAGCTGACGGGAGAGAGGCCGTGCGAGGAAGAGTGGTTCTTGCTCGCCGTGATCAGGTTGTTGGCGGTGGCGCTGACGCGGGCCTTGAGCTTCTGCTGCTGCCTCTCTGGGCTCGCAGCGCCGTCTCCGTTGATGCTGCTACTTGGCGAATGCACCTGTGAGAGTGGAGTGCTGTCAATGTCACCAGTAATGGCGCGCACGCATTGGACGACGTGCTTCATGCTCTCCAGCAACTGTTCGGGATCGGCTCGGCGCGCAACCTGGAGCAGTTCATCGATGCTGAGCTGGAACTTGGTGACGTGAACGTCCTTGACAACGCCATCAGGCGTGGAGAAGTTTCCATCGCGAGCGTAGTTGCTAATGTCGGGGGAGGCCAGCGACGCAAGGCCTATGGACGAGGCTTTCAGGGTCCGCAGTTGGGTCTTTGCGCGGGCGTAGCGCGATTTCCACTCCTTTAGCTCGGCCTCGAGCGAGCCGACTTGATTGGAGAGCCGTTCTTCCTTCTCCACCGCCGCATCGCTTCGTTGGGACAGCTCCCGCATTTCCATCAACCACTGTGACGCATCTCTTCTGACCTCGTCGGCTATATGCTGCTGCTCGCCCAATTCTCGCTCCAGTTCTTCACACCGCGCTCTCCATTCGCCATCGTCGTTGGCATACGCTGATTGTTGTCGAGCGTTGTGCTCCAGGTCAGCGATCTGGGCACGCAGACTCCTCTCGGTATCAGAATTCTCGTTGCGGAATCGGTCAATCTCGCTGCGAAGCGAAGCGTTGAGATTCTCGGCCTTTTCAACCTTTTCCTCGAGCGAAAAGCGCATGTCGTCCCACTCTGCGCGTTCCGATGCATTGGAGCTATCCCGCATCTTGTCGCTGTCCTTGAGCTTCTCAATCTCCCCGTCCTTGTCTCGAAGAGTGCCCTCGAGCAGACCCAGCTTCTCTTGCAGCTCTGACACCTGATTTTGCAGATCCGAGACCATCTTTCCTTGCTCGGGATTGAGACTCTTGTTTGTCTGCCGCCTGCTCTGCCTCGCCGCAGCTCCTTCTAGGTTGAAGGCATCATCGTCGTCTGCCCCACTGTCGTCGTCGTCATCTTCGACCATGGTGCCCTTGTTCGGCACGATGGTGTTTTGCTGAAAGGTCTTGGGGAGCGGTCGCCCAAACTCATTGCCCTGTCCAGGCGCCATGGGACCAGGCGGTCCTCCTGGCCCTCGGTATGCTCCCGGCGGTCCCGGCGGAGGGCGGCCGCGCATGCTGTTCGGCGTGCCCACTCGGCTAGGCGGGCCTCCTCTACTCGTCCTGCTCGCTATGCTGCCAGCCGGGCTGCCCATCCGTTCAATGCTCCCTCCTGTGAAACTCGGAAAGCGGCGTTCGAGTTCGTAAAAGACGTCGGTGGCGAGCTGGCGAAATCGCTCCAGAGGCAGTGTCGACAGCTTCTGTCTCGCCTGGTTCCGTTTGGGGTGGAAGTGGTTCTTCGGCAGGAGGTACTTGGGTGTGTCGTTGCTCGGGGAGGCTGGCCCCCCTCGCTTCCGTTCCTGCTCGCGGCGTATCGACTCGTCGTAGACATCTGTGCTGAGCTCCTGGAACTGGACGGCCGACAGCCGGGTGAGCTTGTCCTTTGCCCTGCTCGGTCGCGGGTTGTTGACGTCGTTCAGATAGGGCCCGAGATAGGCCTTCAAGACCTTGAAGTGTTCGCCCAGTGTCTCCTCCAACATGGCCATCTTCCTGCTGTTGAAGCTCGCGTCCGACACGCTCGCGGCATACAATGCGGAGCCATTGCTCGCGCGCCCCACGGAGCTTGGGGGAGAGGGGTTGCCGTTTGGTGGTCTGGGCATGCCATTGGACATGGCGCCATCGGTGGTGCTGGTGCTGGTATGGACGGAGGCGGGCGGGGTGATGCCTCGATTATTGGGGGGGAGCGTGGGCGAGTAGGGGTTGTCGGTGCCAGTTATGTTCTGGTATCTGGTGATGGGCGACCAGTCGTTGCTGTCGGTTGAAACAGGAGAGAGGGTCCCATTGCGGCCGTTCATGGCGTTGTTTCACGCAGTCCGCTGGCGCTGCGGTCGAGACTGGAGGGAAGGAGGATGTCGGAGTCCGGAGAGGGTGGTGTGCAGTAGTGGCAGCAGTCGCAGCCCATGCGGGTGTCACGGTGGCGGGTGGTTCAGGCTGGTGGTGAAACGCAGCACGTTGGCAAAGACGGTGAGCCTGCTCGGCTGTGGGCCGAAGCGAGGCGGGAGAGTCAAAGGCGGTCGAGGTGGAAGTGACGGGCGGGGCGCGCGACGCGGACAAAGAGGGAGTGGACGGCGACGCTGGCGACGCTGGCGACGACAAAGCAGGCAGGCGCGAAAAGGCGAAAAGGAGCGACGGGCAGCCTCAGGCTTAAAGGGTAGAAAATGTCGGTGGTGGATGGAGCTGGGACTGGGAGCTGGCAGGCACCCCAGGGGCAGTCCGTTGGAATCGCGCGCTAACGCCGCCCGGGGCTGGCGAATCAGCAGGGGCCGACCGATTGCGCGCGAACGCCCACGGGAGACAAGCTGCGCGCCTTGGACAACGAGCAGGAGGCGGCGACGGCGGCGGCTGTGGACGTCGTGGCAGGCGTTTGCTGAGGGGACGAGGCGTGACGTCCTGCATCGACACCCACCACGCCCGCCACGGTGAATAGCGACGCCCGTCACCACCTCCACAACCGCAACCACTACCACAACAACACCACGGCCAGCGGGAACCTTGGAAATTGCACGCACGCGGTCGGCCTTCTGCTGACCCCTGCGCGTGCCCAGCACATCATTTCACTGGCCATGGCCGTGGCCCGGCCTGCAAGACACGCGACATCCCGGCTCGCGGTGGAAATGTCGCATTCATGCCATATTGTCGCCCTCATCTCGCGTCTAAAAAGTACAGAGTAATTATAGAGCCATCTCGAGACTCCAGCCATGTCGTGTCCCAGGTGCGCGGCCCCCAACGCCCAGACGGCCTGGCCTCTGCAAGAAAACCCGTCCATAAGGCGCCCCATCCGCTGCTAGCACGCGCGCTCGCCGCCACCCGCGCCCCATGCCCTGCTGCTCCCTATCCATTCCATCCCATTCCATTGCACATGTCGTGAGAAGTCGTCTACTGGTACTTTGAATTGTGCGCCGTCGAGCCACGTTACGCTTTCTGCGTCTTCGTCTTCGTCTTGGTCACGGCGTGCTGCTCCTCGAAGGCGTCTTGCTGTGCTATGCGACTGTTCCTGCCTCAGCCCAAGTCTTCAAAACAACATCGATAGTCATAGTGTACAACAATGTGCAGTGTGCAATGTGCATGTCATGTCATGTGCCAACAACGCCGTACTCACCGCGCTCGCTTGATCTTGTGCGGCGGCTGCTGGCTACAGTTCGGGCACAGCCAGTCGCCCACCGGCTCCTCCTTGATGCCCACGCACTCCCAGTGGAACCACTGCAACTGGCAGTTGTCGTTGTCGCACGCCACCATGTCGCCGAAGCTGACGCGCTGGCAGAAGCAGTACTTTGTGTCGTCAGACTCGTCTTCTTCGCCTTCAGCGCCGCCTACCCCAGACGCTTCCTCGTCCTCGGTGCCCGCCTCGCTCTGCACGCTCTCGTCGTCTGCCGTCGTAGATGGCGACGCTCGCGAGCCGCCCGCCTTGCGTCGCTTCGACTTGTTCATGCCCGACTTGGCTGTCAGCGCTGCCTTGCGCAGTTGTTGCTGCGGTGGTTTGCCCTTTTTCACCATCAGGGCCGTCTTGGCGGGTTTCGGTCCAACGCTGCCGGCACGTGATCCCGGCGTCGATGGCTTCGGCGTGCCGGGCCCCATCGACGACTGGCGGCCGAGATTCGAAGGCGCCGGCGGGAGCGGGCCTATGCTGGCGTTGGGCCGCCGCCGTTTGCTGTCGCTGCTGGCCGACATTTCGCGTTCTTGCCGTGCGTTTGCCTGGGCCGAGTTCTGCGCGTTTGCCAGGCGCTGCTGGTTGAGGAGCGCCTGCGCCTGCATCGACTGTATCGAGGGATTCGTTCTGGCCGTCATGTTTACATTAGTGGCATTAGAGATTCGAGCGGCAACGTTTGCGAGGTTGTTCGCTGCACCGCCGGGCGTGTTTCCCGACATGACACCTAGAGGCGTGTTTGCGCCCGTGTTGGTTGACGACGACGGCGGCACAATGTTACCAGGGGACTCGCGCAGCAGCGACGGCATGGCGGGATCCATGGGTATCGAGCCGTCGTTCTGCAGGTCGCGCAGCTTGATATCCAAGCGTTTGACGTGTCGGTCCATCTACGATTCATGTAAGACTCAAGTGGATATCGAGACTGCCTCGTGGACATACCAGGGCGGCCGCCTTCTCCGTCAGGCCAATCTTCTCTTCTTGCAGCACCTGTGACCGCTCGTAGGCTTGCAGGATGGTCTTGGAATAGGGCTCCTCCTTTGGGTTCTGCACCAGGCTGCTGTTGAGCTTGATGAACTTCTGGAGGCTGTTGTCACGGGCGGCGATGATGCTGCGGCACTCTTGTATCTGCGAGTCCTTGGCCTGCACCTCCTCGTACAGGTGGGTGATTTCAGCGGGCAGGTTTGCGACTGTATTGAGTTAAAATCACCATGGCTGTGACTGTACGTGGCGAACACACCATCGTGGATGAACATCTCCAGCACGGCAGCTGGATCGTCGGCGACGGCCATGCTGAAACTTCCCACGGCCTTGTACGGCTTCAGTCTAAGAAATGTATCCAAAAGGGCTCAAAGAGGGTGGGAAAGGTGGAGGTTTGATGAAATGCGATGGTTCGTGATGGGGAAGCGGCGTGGCAGTGGGTGAAGGCGTGGTCGCGTGAAGTGTACACGGAAGGCGCGCCTAATCGTGGGCGCACCCCAACCTTTGAACGCGGCTTTCTCCCTCGCACACACTCTTGATCTGCTACACTTTTACACCAGCACCAACACACACAACATCGCTAGTAAGACATACGTCTCCAAAGGCATGTAGAGGAACAGGCAGCTGCAGCTCGCACTAACAAAGCCAGAAGCAATTAACACGTGATCTCGCCAAAATGACCAATAGCGAGAACTCCTGTGACAGGGATAAGTCAGACGCCGACGCCTCCATGCCCATGTTCCATGAGGACGACAAATTGTCATCGCTCTCGCCCTTTTCCTCAGAGCCAGACAGCGACCAAAACGAGAACTACTCCTCCGGCCAGGACGAGCACGATTCTGACGACCAAGTCGAGGACGACGAATCGCCATCGCCCTTTCTCTCGGAGCCAGACAACGACCAAGACGAGGACTACGAGGACTATATAGACGACGCGCCCGCCGGCCACTGGCACACCTTGCGCCCGCGCTCGCACACTGAGGTCCGCATTCTCGCCCCTACCGGTCAACAACCTGGACGAGCAGGTAGGTAATCCAGAGAGGGGACTCTTGCACCAGGAAGTGGGCCACTCCGCCAACCACTATATCGTGGTAAAACGTGAAGTACCGCATATTGATGTCTGGCATGAGGGCTCACGCTTTTGCTTCTCCAGTTAATGGCTACTCCAACAACATCGTCGAAGAGTATTTCGCCCCAGAGCCAGCCGTGGGGCCCTTCTCCGGCGACTACGCCAAGTTTAAGACGCTGGACGATGTCGCCAAGCAGGAGGTGATCCAACAAGAGGCAGAGGCTTACGGCATGGAGAAGCCCCAAGGATACAAAGTCTCATTCCACTACAATCCCCACGTCGAGTATCACCACTTTGGCAGCTCGCATCCCATGAAGCCTTGGCGCTTGACCCTCACCAAGCAGCTCGTACTTGCCTATGGCCTGGAATACACCATGGACCTGTTCGAGCCGCGCCCTGCCTCGCTTGATGAGCTCGCCATCTTCCACGACCGAGAGTACCTCTCCTTCTTGAGCAAGTAGGTTCCTCTCATTCTGCAAGCAGAGCACGTGCTCACGTAGTCGCAGTGTCACGCCATTGAACGCGAACCCGGATGACCCATCCTATCTTAACTACGGCTTTGGTGGTGAATCAAACGACTGCCCCGTCTTCGACGGCCTGTGGAACTATGTCTGCCTGTACAGCGGCGCCTCCCTCCATGCAGCCCACAATCTCACCAACCAGCAATCCGATATTGCCATCAACTGGTCCGGTGGCCTGCATCACGCCAGGAAGAAGGCCGCGTCTGGATTTTGCTACGTCAACGACATTGTGCTAGCCATTCAGCATCTCCTCACCCAGAACCAGCGAGTGCTCTACATTGACATTGACGTCCACCACGGCGACGGCGTTGAGCACGCCTTTGAGTCGACGGACCGTGTTTTCACGCTTTCCTACCACAAGTATGGGATCGATAGGAACGGTTATCCATTCTTCCCTGGTACTGGAAACATCACCGAAATGGGCCCCACGGACCCCATCAACCGTGGCAAGGGCCACTGTCTCAACATCCCCATCGAGGACGGCATCGACGACGGCCAGTACAAGCACCTGTTCAAGACCGTTACAGGGGCCGTTGTCGACAAGTACCGGCCAAATGCAATCGTTCTTCAGTCTGGCGCAGACTCGCTCGGCGGTGACAGGCTCGGTAGATTCAACCTCAACATCAAGGCCCACGGCTTCTGCGTCGAGACAGTCAAAAGCTACGGAGTCCCGCTGCTGCTCATAGGAGGCGGTGGCTACACACCAAGGAACGTGGCGCGTACGTGGTGCCACGAGACGTCGGTGTGTGTGGGAGCGAACCTCCACAACGACCTCCCCACCCACATTCCCTACATTATGGCGTTTGAGGGCAAGGAGAATGGCGATAGCAAGCTCTATCCCGACCTGCACAGCGTCAAGCGCCACGATAATTCCAACACGCAGGAAAAGCTCGACAAGATCATCGAGCAGGCGCTCGAGAACTTGCGGTACCTGGAGGGAGCCCCGAGCGTGGTGTGCAACTTGCGCGGTTTGACCGACGAGCAGATTATGAGGATTCGTGCCGAGATTGATCGCGAGATCGAAGAGGAGAAGGAGGATAGACATCATCTATCGATTGAGAACACGCGTCGTCGTCGCGAGAGGAACACGGGTGGACGTGGTGAGCGCGCTATGCGCTGAGTGTGCGTCTGCGTCTGTATCCCGGCGTTTGGTCTTATTGTGGGTGGATGGACAAAAGGGCGCAGTGTAGGCGTTGATCATGGACGGTCCTTGATACCTGGCTTCTCCATTTGATGGCATAGACGCCAGAGCCTGCATTGGCAAGTAGGGCACCACAGTGCCATCAGTGCTTGACGTGACTCGGTCACACATGAGCACCACGACGTACATTTCCTCAACGCAATACGAAAACATCAAATCTCCCAACGCCACCTCTTCCGCACATCCGTATCACAGCCTCGCCATACAGCTCCTTGCATCTACCCCACATCTCACCACCCCTCAGCTCGCGCATGCTGCTTACGAATGCATCATACTCACGCTCGACCCCATCCGTGCCTCAGACTATAAACTACTCTCCCCCTCTCCCTTCCCCACAGCAGTCGTCTAAGCGCGCCCGACCCAGGCCCCCCGCCACCGGCAGGCATCGGCTCGCGCGCGTTAGTCCAGCCCTGATTCCAGAACCACGGTCCAGAATAGGGATCCGCGGATTCACATGGAGTCGGAGTAGGGCTCGGAATGAGAGCGGATATAGTCGGAGATTTGGGTTTGGGGGGTTGTACGATGGGATTCGTACAAAGAAAGGTGTTGAGGGGCAGTGTGTTTGGGCTGGGGGGCGTTTGGGAGATTGCTACTTCGTACAAGTGGAAGGGAAGAGGAAATGAGCTTCAGAATGTGTGTCTGGGGCTCAGCGTTTTCAGGCAACAGGCGCTGGATGTGGTGGCGTTCTGGGAGCTGCACGTGGGAATCTCAGGTCGGTTGTGGTCCTGTCAATGGACGCACATCCGACCCCCCGGCACAGTCGATATGTGCCACAGCGTTCTAGTCACCTGGAAAACGCCCCGCGGTGCCCGAGCGGCATGCTTCGTCCGGCGGGCGAATGGGAGCGGGCCTTGTGCTCCCAACTGGTCAGCACCTCCTGCGTCTGAGCTGAGGCAGATCTGGCAAGCAGCGCGGCATTATCAGGTGGGTCGGGGAGCGAATCCTCAGGTGTAAATGTATGACGATGGCCGGGCCGATAGAAGGCTAGGTTAGGTAGGAAGACGTTGCCTCGCCTCGCGGATCGGTACGTTTTCTTTCACAGCCTCCGACGTCAGGCTAGCAGTGCATTCATTCCTACTCCGCCCGTTTGCTGCATACGCGCGCACGTCCACACTTCAAATCTAGATGCCGCCTCAGCCCTTTGCTCCTCAACCTGTCCCGCCGCTCGATCCGCTCTCCATGGACAACATGTCGGACGAGATACTGCACACGTCGACGTCGATGGACCGCGTGCAAAAGGTCAATGGCACCGTCACCTCGCCTGGCGGGGCTCTCGCCAACCCGCGCTCCTGCGTCACTTGCCGCAAGCGCAAGGTCAAATGCGACAAGAAGCACCCGTGCTCCAATTGCGCCCGCGCAAAGATCGAGTGCATCTTCCCCGGCCCAGGCCGCGCGCCGCGCAAGGCGAGGAAGCCGCCGGATGGGGAGCTGCTGGAGCGCTTGAGGAGGCTGGAGGGCGTCGTGTCAAACTTGAATGCGCAGGTCGAAGAACACGAGCAGGAGGCTGCCGATCGAGACAGGGCTCAGAGGGGAGAAGAGCTGGAGAGGCGGTCGAGTTGGAAGCGCGAGGAGCCGAGCGTGGCCGTGGATAACAGCGTCGAGGGCTTGGAGAATCGCTTTGGAAGGCTGGTGGTGGACAAAGGCAGGAGTCGATACATCAACAACAGTTTTTGGGCGAGCTTGAACAATGAGGTGGGTAGCATTGCGCTGTGTGACCTTGTACCGCTGCTGATTGTGTCCAGGTGGAAGACCTCAAGGCCATTCTCATCGAGCCCTCGGACGACGAAGATGATTCCAACGACTCCCCCTCGACGAGCTACTCGCAGCAGCACCAGGGCTTTATATTCGGCTTCAGTTCAACAAACGTCGACATGTTCGCTCTGCACCCTGGTCCCGACCGTGCGCGAGAATACTGGGCGGTATACAAGGAAAATGTCGATCCGCTTGTAAAGGTGCTACACGTACCCTCGATCGAGCCCCAGTTTCTCGACGCCGTCACACATGCAGAGAAGATACCCAAGGGGCTCGAGTGTCTCATGTTTGCTGTGTATTATGGTGCTGTGACGAGCATCATGCCGCAAGAGTGCAGGGAGAGGTGGGGAGAGGATCGCAATGAGCTGTTGGAGAAGTACCGCTTTGGCCTTGAACAGGCTCTCGCACGGGCAAACTTTCTGTATTGCGACGAGATGGTCATTCTGCAGGCCTACATTGTCTTCCTCATGCTGTTGAGGAGGAACGATGACGCGAGGAAGATTTGGACCTTGACTGGGTTGGCAGTGAGGATTTCGCAGACCCTGGGCATACACAGGGACGGGAGTCACTTTGATCTCCCGCCTTTTGAGATTGAAATGCGGAGGAGGCTCTGGTGGCAGGTGTGCATTCTGGACGCTCGTTCATCAGAAGATCATGGATGTGATCCCACCATTATCGAAGCGCAATTCGACACAAAGATGGTGAGTTGGTCCATCGTGACCACAGCCGTACTGACAATTGCAGCCTCTGAATGTAAACGATACCGACCTCGACGCTGACATGAAGGACTTCCCCGAGGAGCGCATCGGCTTCACCGACATGACCTTTTGCCTTATTCGATTCGAGGTGGCAAACATCTTCCGCCGCATACTGTATGTGCCACCAGGACCGAACAAATGTCACGAGTTCTTTGCGAATCTTTCGATACCCGAGAAGGAAAAGTGGATCAGTGATTGCCATCAGCGCATCGAGGACAAGTTTCTAAGCAACTGCGACATGTCCATACCCTTGTGCTGGGTGACGGCGACAATCTCGCGCCTAGTCATGAGCAAGATGTGGCTGATTGTGTATCATCCACATCAAAGGCGCGATGGTGGTGAGTAATTCTGAGGATTTGGAGAAGCATTCGCTAATCTCTTCCAGGCGCGTCGCTTCCGCAGGAAACAAAAGACAAGCTCTTCATCACGTCGCTCGAAAACATTGAATATTCCATCCTGCTGGAAACCGAGGCACGAACGATGAAGTGGGGATGGCTCTTCCGAACCTACGTTCAATGGCATGCCATCGCCTTCCTTCTCTCTGAACTCTGCGTACGAACAAAGGGAGAGGCGGTGGAGCGAGCATGGCGTGCACTCGAGGCTACCGCGGGCAAATGGTGGTTCCCTCTCGCAGATTCAAACTACAAAAAGACGGGCGCAGGCTGCCTTTGGAAGCCTTTGCGGAAGCTGATGGCCAAAGCACGGGCGGCTCGAGAACGAGAGATAGCACTGGAGAGAGCGAGCCAAGCGCTCAAGAACGGAGGCGTCATGTACAATGACTTCCCCCAGCTGCTCAACACGATTCCAGACACGCCATCCATCGTCGATCAACCTTCCCCCGCAGGCTTGGATAAGCTGCTGAGACCCAGCGCACCTCGATTAGGAGAAATGCCCAGCGCCAAACCACCGAGCTGGACTGGGAGTCCCGGAACGGAGAGTTCACAATCACCTCACGCTCTTGGTCATTCGGCAGGAAACAGTCTCTCACCCGCCGCACACCAGTTTCAAGATCTCACGGGCTACGGCCTCGACTATATTGTCCGCGACGTCATGCAAGACATGGCTTTCGACGGCACCGTGGCGGGCAACCCTGCCTACCCGAACCACGATGCGTCGAATTTCGCCGCCACGCACGCGCACGCGCACGCGCAACAGCAACCGCAACCGCAAACTAGCCTCCCTCAAAACGGTGCAGTCAGCGGTGTCAGCGGTGTCAGCGGTGTCAACGGCGCCAGCGTCATGTCTGGTCTCAATAGCTTCAGCAACAGCCCGAACAACTTCTCGCCTAGTTTCAATGACAGCCCGTTGCTAGAGAGCTCGGGCCAGAGCTCGAACAGTCCCATGCTCGACGAGGGCAACATGGATTGGGCAAATTGGGATGACATGGTCAGGGAGTATGGCATGGAGAATCCACAGATACAGACGAACAACATTGCGAACGGGGTGGGACATCTGGGCATGACGAATTGGTTCTGAGGTGGAAGAGTCGGTGTGCAGGGGCCAGTAAATGAAACAGTGGCCAGTGATGATGGATTCAACGACAATTCACGTTTGCCATGACAATAGGTCATGGTATTAATGCCTACTAGGGCGATGCATGGATACCCAGGCGCAGGACGGTGTATAATGATGATGCATGTACTTTTAATACGGCAAAGTAAAAATCTCCGTTCCCAAACACCGGCAGCACGTCGAGGCTCTGGCGTCTTCCCAGAAACATGCCACCAAATAATAGCCTCGCCAACCACACCCCGGACCCCTTCCCTTCCCTTCCCTCCCACCGTTCCTCACACCGTCCTCACCTTTCCGCCACGGAGCCTCCCACCGTCCAGCCTATATCCACAACCCCCCAACCCCTTTCACGATGCTCCACGTATTCACCCACACCAATAACCCTCCCATCACCATGCTCCCTCTCACCGCGCATTAATCTGCGGATGCGGCTCCCCATCCCCTTATCATGCTACATATGTATACCAGGCACGGACTAATGCCCGATGCGGCAAGCCGAGCCCCAGCGCCGCACGCACGCCGAACCCGGTACGCTACCGATTGCGTGACCGATAACCTTATCGACACCGCCGCCGGGAGAAGGAGGGAGGGGAGGCATGGCATGGGATGCGGCGAATGTTCCACGCATATATTGGGGCTGCGGGTACCGTGCGAGGGAGGGAGGAGAGGGGTGCGCTAGGGGTGCGCTGCAGAGACAAAAGAGCTACATTATCACTCACATAACAAAGAGAAGAGGCTGCTGCTGCTGAAAGCTGCTGAGAAAAAAAAGGTGCGAGGCTGCTGACAAGCCCAGACCCCATCCCTCGTCCACTTTTTGGCCACCACGGCACCCACGCACCCACGCACCCCTCTTCAGCACCCACGCACCCTTTCGCGCCTTTTTTTTTTTCCCCGCTGGTGAGCAGGCAGGCAATTGCTTTTGCCTCTTCCTTCTTTCGGCTTTTTGCTTTTTCTTCCTCCACCCCTCCCACTCTCGCCCCCGCTTCCATCTAATCCTTTCTCCGCATTTCGGAGGGGTAAGCAACGCCAGGAATAATTTTTCTCTCCTGCAGTGGCCTGGCGTGCGATTTCAGGCGCGTGGACTTTCCGCATCTTGAATGGCAGGGCGGAGAGCGAGTAAACAAGATTTTCCGGCTGAGAAAGTGTCTTAAAAACTCACGACTGACGGGCTTGTTACTATTATTTTTATCTGGTTGTTGTCCCGTCGGCGCGAAGCTTTGTTGGCGCGCACAGGTTCCTGGTGCGGTTTTGTGTCGGGCTGCTTGATCGGCGAGAGGTGTGTTGTTGCTGTGCTGCACCTGGGACGAACAGGGACAGACGGGCTTCGCTGGGTATTCGCATACGGTACGCAGGGAGGCAGAGCATAGCATGGATCAGAGAATGTCGGCCGCGACGCCCACGCCGCTGGACGCAGGCCTGCCGCCGCCGCCGCACGCGCCCAGTGCATCGACGACGACGGGCGGACACAGAGCGCAGCAGCCGTCGAGAGCGTCGACCATCTCGACGCTGTCGTCGCAGTCTTCGGCGGATACGGTGTCGCCTACGACGACTGCTGCGCGGGGGCCCAAGTCGATTGTGCTGCATCTCGGCGACGATATACGGTGGAACCATGAGCTGTATCAGGAGCTGGGGGAGAGGTTCGAGGTTAGGAGGAGCTATTGCGTTGGGAGGGAGGAGTTTAAGAGGGGGCTGAGGGAGGGAAAGTGGGGAAATTTTGTGGGCATGTATCGCCCGTTTTGGAATACTGGGGGGGAGATGGGGAATTGGGATCGGGAGTTGATGTGAGTGGCTTTCATACCTTGCGGGAAGATGATGGTGGCATGGGGAAGAAGATTGGGAGATTGGTGTCGAATGCTTTTGGAAGAGTAGACAGTGAAGATTTGACTACGGTGCTGATGCTGAAAGGTAGATCGTTGTTGCCGAAGAGTTGTAAGATTTACGCAAGTGCTGGTGCTGGGTTTGATTGGGTCGATACGAAGACAATGGCTGAACATGGTACGTCTATTTTGCTCAATCCTAATCTCAATCCATTCTATATGACTTGATTTGCCTTTCTCGTCGACACCATCTAAAGTACTTAAATGCCAGATGCTAACATCCCCAGGCATCATATACTGCAACTCTGCTCCAGCCTGCACAGAATCCGTAGCCGATGCCGCCATTGTCCTCATCATCCACACCTTCCGTGCCATCGCATGGTCCTTCCTCGCCGCTCGATCATGCGACGTCTCGCAATTCAACAACGCCAACCAAAACATCGCAGCCGTAACCCACAACCCCAACGGTACCGTCCTTGGCATCATTGGCCTGGGCAAGATCGGCTATCGGATCGCGCAAAAGGCCAGCACCGCCTTCGAGATGAAAATCTGGTACCACGACATCGTCCGCTTCGAGGACCGTGAAAAGGCCGTCGGCGCAAAGTGGTGCGAGACACTCGAAGAGCTGCTGCGAGGCTCCGACTGCGTCCTCCTCGCCACCCCTTTCTCCGGCGCCGTACTCCTCGGCGCGAAAGAGTTCGCCATGTTCAAGCACGGCGCCCGACTCGTCAACATCGCGCGAGGCAAGCTGGTCGACGAGGATGCACTGCTGGCAGCTCTGGACAACGGAACAGTGGCATCGGCGGGGCTGGACGTTCATGCCAACGAACCGCACGTCAACGAGAAGATTGCCAAGCGCGATAATGTCATGGTGCTCTCGCACACGGCGGGCGCGAGTGTCGAGAGCCATATTGGGTTCGAGAGACTCGGCATGGAGAATTTGTTTAGCTTTATTGAGGGGAGAGGGGCTATTACGCCGGTGAATATGCATTGGTTGCAAGAGCGGGAAGGCTGAAAACAAAATGGGGAGAAGTAGGTGCAGGTGTTGGTACAAATGCCGCATGCATGTACGTGTTGTTGAGTTGAAGTGGGAAATAGGGTTTGTAGATGCCATTCGATGTAGCAAGTCAATACTTTCGCTTCTCTGCGTATCCGAGTACTTGACGTCTTACACAGTTCATTTTCGTCTATTCTTAGCTTAGCTTCGTTTCGTCTACATTACTACAGCGGGAACTAGATTAGTTCCCGCTGTAGATCTTCGCGATCCCAAGCGACACTCTGACCTCTTCTGTCTTGGGAACATATAAGATCTATGCAAGTTCTGAAGCCCAGAGTTTCTTTTTTGTAAAGATACACACAAGCAATAGTTGGTCAAATCAGCGTGTGCCTTAGTAAGGTGCGGCTTGCAAGTGCAGAAACCGGTCAGCTGAAAAGCCAATAGCCTTGCAACAACATTCCGAGTGGCAAGAGACCGGTGAAGCTGCTGCCTGCGGGAATGTCATCGCCGACTTTCAACCCCAACGACATACTCACGACTTTTCCTCTCCTCAACAGCAGCCATGGTCGCACCGGCGTTTGGCTTCTCGGTTGGCGATTTCATCGCCGGGACGAAAATTGCGATAGATATCCTCGGCGCATTCAAAGAGGCAGGAGGAGCCTCATCGAAATATGCATCTGAAGTCATGTTCCTTGAGTGTCTATCTGCGACAATGAAACAAATCGAAGAATACTTCTCAAAGACCTTCGATGTTGGCGCAAGAGATACGTTCACCGCGTTGTTAAAGCTCATCGATGGTCCGATAATGGAATTTAAAATATTTCTCGACAATTACCACACATCGCTAAGCCGAAACTCGACCAAGTCCAGATTTGGGAAAGCACCAAAGATAGTCACATATACACTGAGAAGCCTGGCCGGACGAGTTGAGAATCTCCGCGTCCGGATATGCCAGCCCCTCCTTGCCATTAACTCGGCGCTGTCACTTCAAGGACTGTGCGTCTTTCAGTGCATAGGGCCTTACGTGTTTAGCTGACAATAACTTCCAGCAAATCTTTAGACTCACTTGCAGGGCCAGCTCCGGTTGCTCAGACCGTAGCTGCTCTTATCTCAGCAGACGTATCTGCCAAGCTGGTCAGTAGGATCAGCGCTCTGCAAGGTTCTTGGACCAAACACTGTTCCATTCAAGACCGGCAAAGACAAGATTTGTTAGAAAAGCAAATTCAGGATCTTCAGGAAGCGAAGAAGCTTTTCGACGATGCCACCGTGATTTTGCAGATGACGGCGACAAGCATACAAGGGCGCGCATCAACAGCTTCGGACATCAACAGGGACCCGAAGTCTCAGGTACAAGTCAGAGACCATGGTTTTCCATGGGAAACTGGAACACCGCAGGACCATCTCAGAATTGATGACGGTTTGGGTGCAGAATATTTCCTACCGGTGGAGCTCTGTGAGACCCCCGAGGTAAGCCCTCTTCACTTCCGAGAATTCTGGTGAACCTTGGATACACACTACCGAAATCATGGTTAACTTGTCCAGGCTTTCTTCGAATTGATGAAGTTCAAGTTCCAATCCCGCAGTCTTCCTGGGTTGCCACAACTCCAGAAAGGACACATATTAGTATTCGAATGGGATGAACGGCATCTGGTTACCCACGAGAGCTGGTCACAGGTAGTAAAAGGCGATCGGGCTATCAAGATGTCTTTTGTCATGGGTAATTGGCGAGGCCCACCAAAAGATCGATGCATGCGATGCTTCAAGCCTAGGAGCGGCAATAACTCAGGGCTACTTTTCAAACACTGGTAAGTAGTCCCTCGCTTCGATTCCATAGCCGTTGATCAAGATTTGTAAGTCAATCGTGTAAGCTGGCAGTCCGTTGGGTTGCTCCGGATCACCTTCCCTTCGAGCCTACCGACACTGAACTCTTTGATCGGGACTCTTACCGAAACTACAAAGTCGAGACACGAAGACTTAAAGAGCAAAACTCATCTTCCAGCCCAAAAATATCAGTTACCTCGAATACCGAAAACTTAAGCAATATCCCCAGTATCGATATGGTCGGTCGTAGGCTGACAATGAAATGGGAACCCATCTTTAACATCGTTTTTCGAAACCTTTACTGTCGCTGCGTTATTTTGCTGTCTACGCCCTCGCGTATTATCGAGGAGCTCACTATCTTTATAGCTTGCGACTGTCCGAGGCACAACACAGTGAGAACCACCTACCGAGACTACAGTGAGCTGACCTTGAAACCCCACAAGGATCCTTACTTTGATCGATATGGTGGCTACAATGCATTCTGGGCCATTATGCGCTATTTCCTGCCACAGGTATATGAGAGGCTCGGAGGCGCCAACGCCATCACTGATGTCGAACTCGACCACGGTTTCTTCGATCTGGTCCGAATGACGGAGAATCACCAACAAGCGTCTCTACGCATCTTCTGGGATTATCAACATGAGATAATAGATCACATGGTGAAGCAAATAGAGCATCTGCCTCTGGATGTCTTGGCGAATTTCACCGAAGAGGAGGCTGCCCAGAGGCAACGGATGAAGGACGAGATAAATTGGGATCAAGATGAATTCAACAAATTAAATGGGGAGAACGATGTCACCAAGGACGCATGGTTTAATAAAGAGCTGGAAAAAGTCCTCAAGGGACGTTGGAACGGTGTTCCGCATTGGGCGATTGAGGATTGAGCGGAGCAACAGATTCCAATGCGAATCTAAGATTTTGCCAAAAGTCTAATTGTGTATGAATACGATGTAGCGCAACGCGGTATGTCAGTCAAGAACGCCACATCTATGCCACCAGGTGGCAATGGCAAAGGACTTCAAGTTGGTCAAGATGAGGGCGAATGGGACGAAACGGCGTGAACACGTTTGTTACAAAAACTCTTCAGCATCAGCAGTATGTCGAACTCAATGGGCTGGTTACGTCTTCACAGCTAAGGCAGGAAGTACACAGGGCCGTTTTCAAATTCGCGTCATCCACTTGATTGCGCAATTGAAGTAAAACAAGACATCGCTTCTGCATAGCCTCGAAAATCTAACAAACGGCAACGGTCTTGATGACCGAACTACTCCAATCCAGAATTTGAGGCCACGGAGAAGTTTCTTCCTCTTCCTCGGTCAAGATTCCCACACGCTCGAAAACAGGATTGGCAGCGTCATTCATATCTACCAGTCTCAGCACGAGGCTGTAGCAAGAGTTCCATCTTTTCGCTATGCGCACGATCAAGACTTCGCATCCACCTCGGGGCGCTGACGTGTCGGAAGGATTCGCACACGCAGTCGTAGGCTCCAAGATGTAATCTGGCGAGAACCAGTACGACTTGGAATCGCCCTGCGCAACAATCTCCGGACGATGATGCTTCTCCAGAGGGTCCTTTGTGTATACGATGAGCACACCAGAGATCACGTCGGCCGTTATCGTGAGAGCGATATCTCTGTTCATGTACGATCCTCCGTTCTGAGGTAGCTTGTCACACGAAGATGTGATCTGGGATACGAATGTCGCGTCTTCATCCCAAGACCCTGATTCCAGCGCCTTGTATGAAACGGAACGGCCGACGGATGCCCATGACCAGGAAGGCGCGATTCGTTTTGCAGGTCTCTCGCGAGGCTCGCCTGCAACCTTCCACAGCAGATCTTCAATCATAGTCTTTTTCCACAAGCCCGCAAAATAAACGTCGTTCCTGATACGATTGACCTGCTGCGCCAGCCCAGCCAAGGCAGGAATACGGTCGTTGTCGAAACTGAAATTGAGCGCAGAGTACTGCTCCACCAGACTCCGCCATCGTCCTGCGTACGGATCGTCGGCGGTCCCGTAATAGTCTCGCGGCACGTTGGACGTCAGTGTGACTGCGTGCTTCGGCTTTTCTTGCGAGAAGGGCGGGATGGGGTCCATGAAGGAACATTCGCAGGCAGAGTTTTGGCTGCATTCGAAGATGAGCTCGTGGTTGCCAAAGTGTAGCACCCGCGAGGACATCAGTCGCTCCTGGAAAACCCAGCCACGCTCCAGAAGGGGGAATTCGCGGGAATAGGAAAGCATGGGGTATTCATGTCCTGGATGGAGCCAGTGAGGTAGATGTCGCCTGGCGAACATGATGTGGTCGACTCCTTCCGCGTCTTTTACTGTGAACGGCGTTGCTCGGTACTCTGTTGACGCTGTGGAGAAGCATCCATCAGTGCTTGCTCTGGTTCTCGTCGCCGCGATGGTGAGATACGAGTTCTCGTATATGGAGGGCATCTTTGGAGCTTGCTCGTTCCAGTCTTGCTCATCTCCCTGGATGATGCAAAGAGAGTCTATCCAAGTGAACCGGATGTTGAGCTGGCGCGTAAATGTAATCGCGTCTTGGAATGTTTTTGGTAGACTGTCCCATCCAATGGCGGTTTCTCGAGCCGCAAGCGTTTCCCGCGTTGTAGTAAATTGCTGTCTCGGGCCCCAGCAGTGACTGAGTGCAGTGTATTGGCCGCTCTTGTCCTGAGTATTGACTAATCTGATGATGGAAGAAGAAGACTCTCCGACATCAAGAACCCGTAATGGAAGGCTGGGAGATCTCATGCCTCGGCATACGGAATGATTTTCATCGCAATTTTTTATCCACTGCAAGGCGCGATCAAGGCTCTGCGCAGACGATGTTTCGCCCGCTATCTCAGTAGAAACAGGTGCCACCATGGAGCAGCCACTCGTGCCGTCGTGTTGGTCTGCTGCACGTATTAGTAGGTTTTGAACGTTTTGCGAGTACATTTGTACGCAGTAAAGATGTAACAGGGCGTACCAGATGGAGCAAAGATGTCAAATTCAAATAAAGATCCATATGGATCACCTGGCCGACCTTGAAAGATCAGGCACACACACAACCCACAGCCCTGCCTTTTCCCGCCTTGCACAGTTATGCCAGGGAATGTGGCATCACGTTTATCGCTTCGCATTCCCTTTATCAGGATGGAATTTCCCACTCGCATCACCACATGATAGTCGTCCATGGCATGAGGATCATCGCCCTGGGCTGGGATGTCAAAGTTCCACAAGTCTGGAAGGTAGAGGGATATGGCGATGTAGAGTGCCTTGCATGATGCACAATTATTTGCAGACTTTGAGTGGATGATATCGTCGAACGTGGTTGACAAGATGCGTTGGCTGAAAATAGCCGAGTTTGGCTCCCTCTTTTGTTCTCTGGGATGGATCATCAACAAATCTTGACAAGTCGGGCAGGAGTGTCCTGCCATGGTTTGAAGATGAATAATATGTGAGCAAGATTGCGAGCTCTGGATTGCTGAATGCTCGATTTTTAAGGCGGGTGTCATGGTTGAGTAAACAAGCGGATGGAAGCGAAGTAAGGCGTACCCGAATCGCCATTCGGGTAATTAACTTTGAATGTGACTATTGTAGCCGAAGAAGCAATCCAAGACATCTATCGTCGCTAATTGCCCTATTGACCAATTAGCTTACAAAATGCAATCTCACCCTGTAATACTTAAGGACGCACGTTGTTGAAGGTGGGGCCGACGAAAATCCCATTCTCGCGTACCTTCTGCTATCGGCACATTGGCTCAGAGCATGCACGTGTGTATCTAGTTCGTTTTCTTACAGTGTGGCTTCAGCTTGTTAGACTCAAAACTCGGAAGCGAGACCAAGCCCAAAAAAAAAAAAAAAAAGCACAAGGCTCAATCACTCTCGTACCTGAATAAGCGAACAAGATTGACCGGAAAATAAGATTTCGCTTCCCTCACGCCACCAGGAACCAAGTCAATGTCAGCCTCGCGGCCCCGCAGCCCCGTGGTCTAGATCAACCTTGGATGTGCCTCCACCAACCGGATGATCAATTTGTAAATATCCATCATCTCAACAAATGCAAGGGAAGTTATGTTTTCGTCCGCGAATACTCCATCGAAGATATAATACGGATTACTGTAGCCAAGTACCCTTTGTTTCGATAATTTCCAATGCTTATTTACCTTTATATGACAGGTCTTCGGACGCTCGAACACTGCGTAAGGAGTATAGCTGAGGCGAACACATCATCCCCAAAGTCGTGATTAGCGCTCTGGCTTTCTCGGCGGAGGTTGTTGTCGAGGCTGAAACGCGGCGTTCTATAAATAGCGTTGGTTTCAGTTAGTTTACGTCACCAACAAGCAAAAACACCCAAGCAACTTGCATGTTTAATTGAGATCTTTCCTATCTCTCGTGTAACATCTCAACACGCAATATGTCTTTCGAAGACCGGTTGTTCGACATTCAAGACTACGTTTACGAAGGGCTGTGGAAGAATCACCATGAAGGACGCTTCCGAACGTGGACGTGGACACTAAGCGACTCTAGGGCGCTTGTCGGCCTGGCCTTTCTGTCCCTCCTCATTGCCTTTACTCAGACCAGATCATGGGTTCTACTACGCTATATCATATACCAGCGAACGAAATCGCTACGACTGGAAGATACTAGTCAGGTGGATCCTCTCCTCCAGCTCACTCAAGGCACGGCCATTACGGGTGCTTGGCGTTCAATCAAGGCAGCAGCGTACGCCTCGTATCGTCGCTCTCAACGGGCAAATCCGAACCGGAACACACAAGGCGATGAATGGAATGCAGACGAATTGCCGATAGCATCATCTTTCTTCGGCGTGTTTGCACTCATAAACATTTGTGCCTTTGTCATTGCAGGAGTCGTGGTGCCATGGGCGCTGTCGGGCGGTTCACTTGAGAACCCCATTGTTAAGACGAAGATTACCAGCGCTTGCCTGGATGCGTATGCATGGCAGAAAGTTTGGCAATTCCTACATGAAGTTCCAAAAGTGGATTCAATCCTACAGCAGTGTGGGAATGAAGTAAACGGCACGTGCAATACTCCATACTATACGCAACAACCCCAAGTGTCCTCACGGCGTCTCAAAGATTGCCCTTTCAAGAGAGATATATGTATGAACAACACTATGGCAATCGAGATGCTACACGCCAACATCAGCGCATACGAGATGGGAGTGAACTCTGCAGCCGGAATCACCATGAATCATCGCTTGACATGTGTTCCTGTTCGCCTGGACAACTTTTATCGTTTCAATTCCCGAAAGATAACTTCGGATGATTTGCTCGATCCCGATACTCCAATTTGGCACGATAAGAATGGGATTGCCTACGAACTGCTTAATGCAGCGGTTACAGTAATGGAGCCAACCAAGTTCACCAACAATTTTACAGATCGTGTCGCTTTACTGCTGGAAACGGCGAATGGCCCCCATGGCAGGTTCAAAGAGAACTCCGGGCGCCTCATGGCTGAAAAAGGGACTCTGCCTCATTTCAACGTCTTACCTGATGGGAAGATGGAAGTTTCCATTAACAAGGAGGATTTCAACTCAGCATTTCAGATCGACAATGCGCTGCCATTCTTGGCAGTTTACAGGGCGGGCTTTACCAAATATTTCGGAGCCGTTGATGATCCATTCCTTGCTGCGCATAATGCGGACGAAGAGAACCCCTCCTCATTCTACGCCGACCATGAGGCTACCGCGTTGGGCTGCTCGGAACAATTCCAATTTTGCCACTCGAGTTTGAACAACTGTACATCATGGACTAAACAATCATTCAAGTCCGCCGACCAATTACTTGACAATCTCGACCTGAGCATTGAGCCACACGATGATATCCAGGCAGACGTCATCGCATTCTTTCGCATGGCCCCTTTTCTGTTCTCCGTGCACACGTATCTAAGGTGGCGTTCGACAAACGCCGACCCAGACGAGGTCGCAATTCCACTCATCTTTCCCAAAGCTTGGATCTTGGAAGGCAATGACTATAACAATCGGGAACTGTGGGTGACAGAAGTACAGGTGTGGTTCGCCAAGGCCATACTCGGCGGGATCTTGTCCACTCGTCATGGCGCTCGTTGGCCATTAGAAATCGAGACCGAAAGATACAGCCTAGCTTTCAAGCGCAAGTACGGGCTATGCGGCCGCATTCTGTTCCGTCACGCTGGCTATACCAACATCAGCTGGGCCGGTACATGGTGTACGATTTTTGCTCTTCTCTTCATTTGCCTCGCCAGCTACACGGTGGAACCTATCCGTCGCATGATTAAAACCCTTCGGCGTATGGTCAGCGCAGGATTCATACTCTTACGATATCTCCGGCAGAGGTCCTTTCGTGACGTCTTGTCTGGACGCTTCCCATTTAAGAGCGCGGGGAGGTCAGCCAATTGGGACAATGATATTGAAATGACGCCTCCTAACGCTAGACCCCGAGAGAATAGGGTGAATCGGGAATATGAGGATATCGATGGTGTTATATAGTCTGACATCACAAAAGCTCGTAACTTCTCGTGACCCTTGACAACTGTCCATTTTAGATCCTCTTCATCTTCTGTGACCGACACATGCAAAGGATAGCACGTGTCTCAATTTTCGATGCCATGGTTGCTTACAAGTCGGGTACCATCGTTCCTTGCGCTTGGTTTTTCTCGGCTAGGAGTAGATCGTATAACGGTGATCAGGTCAAAAGCCCTTCCGTTACAACTGGCCACATCATTGCAACGCAGTAGAGCCGTGAAGATGATTGCCTAATCATTGGCGTTGATTGGTCTCCCCCTCCGCGGATTAAAGCATCAGACAAATGAAAGATTAAATATATCGGGAACTACAGATGCTCGAGAACCCTGGGTCTGGCTAGATTAATCGCTTGCCCTGTGCTGCCTAGATTTTCCATGTGATTTAGGGCGACATCGAGCAGTTGTTTGTCTTATAACCGAAGCGTCAACGAGGACCAGAAGCGAGGCACATCGGATTCAACGCGATTTTTGCGGCTATGCCCGATTCGGTGGGCTTGGCAGATAGCCGAGGCGCGCTTTCCCCATCTCATGAACCCTGCCGTTCGCAGCGGCGTCAGTTTCGTCCGCTTCGCTACTCCATGAAGACTTTGGGCAGCTCAAAATTACCTCACATCTGCAACCGCGAATTCGAACACCGTAATGCTCTCTTCCGTTCCTGATTGAAATCTCATGGTGCCATGGTAGTGGAGACAAGGTACATTGCTGGACACCACGCTAGAAATTGTTGATACTTAACGTCGCTCGCCTACTCATCATACACGATCATTCCACTAGGAGTAGAGACAAGAGCTCCTCGTCCGCGGAGCTTTTACCTAGCTCGCGCAAAAGATCCTGGGCAAGTCCGAAATCCGGGTGGTCTGCTCGTTTATGTGAAAGGCTCGCAATCTCAAAGGTCGGAGGAAAGAAGCCGGCCCAAGCCCAATCCAGTATCCACAGCCTCCCGGCTTTCTCTAGTAGGAAGTTCCTTAAGCTCAGGTTCATGTGGCACATCACCAATTCGTCAAAACATCCAGTGACATCTCCAGTGCCAACGATCCTAAGCTTCTGATTGAACCATGGCTCCATATCAGTTGCGCATTCAAACGTCTTGCCAGCTCCATAAATTGAGAATAGTCCACCCATGGGAACTCCTCCCCCTACTGGTCTAGGTTTAGAGCCTCGAATTGTCCTCATCCATGTGAGCGCCTTTTCAGCTGAAGAATAATATCCCGCTGTTCCTGGATAGATCGTTCCGCCCATGGCTTAGCATCTAAACACTCTCCCTCAACAAAGTCCATAACAATGTGGCCTCGGCCCTCAAAATTAAAAGTCAGATACAGGCGAGAAACTAGTATTTGTTCGAGAGAGTGGCGGAAGATGTATTCCATGTTCATGGCCTCTTGTGGAAGGACATCGAAGCCAATCTTCACAACGACAGCTTTTAAAATCCTCACAATCTTCGTGCCTCGATCATATATCAGGGGGCTAGTTTCGGCTGCATGCATGATTTCGATTTCGGTGACTGTGGAGAGGTCCCTACCATCAAGGGGATAATGGAGGTCGGATTCCATCGCGTTTGAACGTTCTAGGATAGAAGGCAAGGAAAGCAATTCTGTACGGAAGCAAGTAGCAACAGCAGTGCAGTAGTATAGAGGAGAAGAAAAACGAGCATGACGCTGAAGATGGACCTGGGGGCGGCTGCGGAGAGGTCGCGCGCCGGTGCGTTGTTGTTGTCCCGCCTATCGCCATGTGGGACCCGTCTGTTCTCGTTGAGGCTAGCCAGCTCCGCGACGTTACCCGCGGAGTTGGCTAATGCCGACCGCATATCCAGCCGAGCGAACACATATATTGCTCACAACTCCCCAGCCACGACAGATCATACACATGAATAAGAGTCAAAGTAGACCATGGGCTCCAAGACACCAGATGACCATCGTCAAGGACCAAATGGTATGGGCGCTGACAAGCGCGACGACCGAATCTAACGTCTCATGCAGAGTCGCCAAAACATTCCGTCATTGCTTCTAGCAACCCTCCCAAGTCAGCAGCAGCAAGTGGACTCACCGAAAGCGCAGTCGAAGGCGAGGCTGAAGACGGGGACGACGATGACGACCTTCAGAGTGGAGCCAACCTGAAGTCTAGCAACGATCCTGTGCCTAATAATGGTAAGCAAGCCAAACAACCCACACACCCCAAGCTCACCCCCCAAGGCGAAAAGAAAAAGCGCAAGCGCACCAAGAAGAAGAAATCTAAAGCCGCCCCCGAGCAGCAGACTTCCCCCCC
The DNA here is from genome assembly GCA_010093805.1 of Polyplosphaeria fusca. Taxonomy (NCBI): domain Eukaryota; kingdom Fungi; phylum Ascomycota; class Dothideomycetes; order Pleosporales; family Tetraplosphaeriaceae; genus Polyplosphaeria; species Polyplosphaeria fusca. The sequence goes on from ML996186.1 coordinate 59,123, forward strand.
ACGAATCCCCCTCTCCACCCTCTTCCCCCCAGACCAATACCCCACAGGTCAAATCATCCCATACGCCGACCACAACGAAAACCTCCAACGCACCACCGCCTCAGAGCTCCGCCACCTCTCCGCCGTCACCAACATGGACACCACCTTCCTCTCCGACTACCGCCAAGCCGCCGAAATCCACCGCCAAGTACGCTCTCACGTGCGCACGCTCGCGCACCCAGGCGTCTCTCTAACCACCCTCGCCGACGCCATCGAAGACGGCGTGCGCGCCCTAACAGGCCACCCCGGGAATACCACGGGCGACGCTTTGAAAGCCGGCCTCGCGTTTCCCACGGGCTTGTGCCTGAACCACGTCGGCGCGCACTGGACTCCGAATCCCGGGGCGCGGGAGGTAGTGCTGCAGCACGACGATGTGCTCAAGGTGGATTTCGGGGTGCATGTTAACGGGCGCATTGTTGACAGTGCGTTTACGGTTGCTGCGAATCCTGTGTATGAGCCGTTATTGGAGGCTGTGCGGGCGGCGACGGATATGGGGTTAAAGGTGCGTGAATGAACGGGGGTAGGGGAGTGTGAGGAGTGGATGCTGACGAAAGACAGGAGGCTGGCATCGACGCGCGCATCAGCCACATCAGCAGCGCGATACAAGAGGTGATGGAGTCGTATGAGGTTACGTTGAATAAAAAGACTGTGCCTGTGAAAGCGGTGAAGAATATCACGGGGCACAACATCCTGCGCTACAAGATCCACGGCGACAAGCAAGTCCCCTTCGTCAAGAGCACCACCGCGCAGCGCATGGAGGAAGGCGACGTCTTCGCCATCGAGACGTTCGGCAGCACGGGCAAAGCTTTCCTGCGAGACGATGTGGGCGTGTATGGCTACGGGCGCAACGAGCATGTCGGGACCGCGGGCCTGCATTATGCGTCGGCCAAGGGGCTGTTGAAGACCATTGACGAGAATTTCGGCACCTTGGTGTTTTCGCGCAGGTATTTGGAGCACTTGGGCGTGCGCAATTATCATCTGGGCATGCGGGCGCTGGTCGCGAGTGGGGCGGTGACGTGCTATCAGCCGCTGGTGGATGTCGCGGGGTCGTATATTGCGCAGTTTGAGCATGTGAGTATTGGCGGTGCGTGGGGGGGCGGAGATTTTGCTGACGGGGAGTGTGGTAGACTGTGCTGCTGCGGCCGAATTGCAAGGAGATTATTTCTCGGGGGGATGACTATTAGGGGAGTGGGGACTAGAGGTAGGTCACGGAGATGTTGGAGTTGGTTTGTGCTGTTTGGTATTTCTGCCCGACTCCAACAGTCGGAAAGACGGGCCGAAGGGGTATTCAACATGCCCTACGTACATGTCGCGTCATGTGGACGACGCTTTGTTCACTGCCAAGGCGAGAGTCGCAATTCAACGTGTTTCAGTATTATTTGAGTCAGTGCAAGCAAATTTTAAACTTGAAGCGTGGTGGTATGCAAGGGTTAGTTTGCTATGTCAAGACTACTATGCAAGTGACGCACGAATGGTGCCTTGGACGAGTTAGTGATGCCCCTTGAGGTGATATGATGAACTTACAAGATCAGACTGAAAGTCCGGCCTGACTCATGAATATAGTCAGACCGGAGAGCTCAGTTTCACTAATAACGCCTAGACTGTCATGACGTGACCCGATTGCCCGGTCTTTTCCTCACATCGAATAGGGTATCCATGTCGTCCAGGGCGAGCCTCCACCCCCAAACAGACGTTCATACGTGGATATGCTCTCAATCTTCCATATCATCGCCGTCACGTCCAGGGCTGCGGCTGCGTCCTCTACCGCGTCCGCGCCTCTCGCGATCGCGGGGTTGGCCTGGGGCTTTTGGCGGCGGTCGCACAAAGGCGAAATCGACGATGACTTTTTGTTCGAGTAGCTCTGCACCATTGGCACCATCGATGGCGGCTTTGGCTTCTTCGACCGTCGGGTACTCGATCAAGATGTAGCCCTACATATGGTGGATCAGCAACAGGTCACTGTGGTAGGCCGGCAGGCAAATGTTGGAAGGCATGCCTTGACATATCCCGTCCTGCGATCCAAGTTCATGTGCAGATTCTTAATCTCTCCGTATTCGCCAAACATGTCCATAATGTCCTCCTCACCAGCCTCCTCGTGGACATTGGTGACAATGATGATCCAGCCTTCGATGGAGCGGACGGCCGTGGCGCCAGTGGTGGTGACGGCGGCGCTGGGCTTGGAGTCGCCTGGTGCACCTTCGGGCTGGTCAATATCCATTTCGGTGTCGGCCATGGTGCCGGTGGAGGGATTGCTTGGGGGGAGCGAGTGATTGATGCGCCTGGAGCCGCGATGGTGTTGATGTGGGATATTTGGAGTTTACCGGAGTATTGCCGTCACTAGCGCGAATACAGGCTAGCGCCGCAGCTTGCTTCTCATGCCTGGCTGAAACTCTTCGCGGGGTCTGGCGATCACACGACACTTTCTCCTTCAGTGCCATCTTTGCTGAAGCCTCTCAAGATGCATTCGTTGAACACTGTGACCTTTAGGAGGCTCGATTGCCCGGCTTGGGTCGATTGCTCCATCTATTTCCACCAAAAGTCGGTCAACCATTGACATTGTGACTCAATTTCTTGGTGAACGTACCATGATTCAAGAAATGGTCGGATCCGGACTTCCAGATGAAGAGTATCTTACAACTCGCTGTCCCTGACGTATGACTCTGCTGTCTGCAATGGCCAGTGCCAATCTTGTGGCATGGCTTCGTGGATTCGCAGCTAATCACGGGTCATGCTATCCCTTCGACGCAGTGCCGAAGTCGTTCGAGGACGTACGTACTTTGCAAACATCATTCATACATCACTATCATAGCAGCTGTCGCTCCCAAAGTCCCTCCAATCAATGTTGAGATGAGCCGCAGTCAAACCCAAAGCTTAGCTCGTAACCCCGCCGACGTCAGAACGACGCCGTCGATTGGGCGCAAAGCAGACACATCACTCATCGATCATCGCTCTGTTAGCTCTACGTGGCTTCGCTACAAACGCCGCTATCGAAATGGATTTCCTAGATGGACTCGTGCATTATAATGACCCTACGTTGCCCAAGCTCTCCAGTCTCGGCTACTTGTTTGTTGCAATTGTGTTGAGCAGCTTCGCCATTTCCTTTGACATTCGCACCATTTTCAGTCGTAAACGCGTCCAAATGGCGGCGGGTCCCCCGGAATTCACGTCGGTGAGTTGATGCACGCGAGAGGTCTGAAATGTGAATAGTGAAGATAACAGCGGGAAAGGTTGCGATGGTTGGCTGTGGGTCAATGGGTGGCGGCATCGCTCTTTTGCTCGCTGAAAACGGTGTACATGTTTCGCTATCAGATCCAAGTGAGGAGACAATGGACGGCATCATGCAGAAGGCCAAGAAGGCAGGCTACAATGGGCTTGTTGAAAAGTATAAAGGTATGCCAGTGCCTTTCTACGTACTTTCTGCCGTAGGATCTGATGTCGAGGCAGATCACAAATCCCTCTGTCGTTCGCTATCGAAACCACGATTACTCGTCTTCTCCCTTCCACACGGCAATGTTGGCGACAAAGTATTGGAAGGGTTGATGCCGTATCTTGACAGGGGCGATATTGTACTCGACTGCGGAAATGAGCACTTTACAAACACTGAAAGAAGGCAAGAGCATTGCAAAGGGACAGGGGTACGATACATTGGCAGCGGAGTGTCTGGTGGTTACCAGGCAGCACGAGCTGGTCCATCAATCTGTCCTGGGGGTGACGAGTCCGCTTTGAAAGACGTGATGCCGCTTTTGGAGAAGATTGCAGCAAAGGATGAGGATGGCAACCCTTGTGTTGGCGTAATTGGCCGAGGAGGTGCAGGCCACTATGTGAAGATGGTGCACAACGGTATCGAGCATGGGATGATGAGCGCGATATGCGAGGCTTGGGGTATCATGCGAAAGATGGGCATGGGATATGAAGACGTTGGAAAGGTTCTTCAGAAGTGGAACGATAGTGGCGAACTGGTGAGTTGTTCGCATCTTCGCCTTCGCCCGTTGGTTGACTTTGATCCAGAAAGGAACATTTCTCATATCCATCGGCGCCGACCTATCACACAAGCGCTATCCAGGTACAGATGGCAGCACTAAAGGGCAGCCGTTGGTCATCTCAGAGGTACTCGATAAGGTCGTGCAGGACGTGACAGGAGAGGAGGGTACGGGAATCTGGTCCAACACCGAGGCAATCGAGCGCCATGTCCCCGCTATCACGCTCAACGCAGCCCATGCTTTTCGCCTTGCGTCTGCGTATCGAGGCGACCGCATCAAAGCAAACGAGTTGACACGCGGTGGCTTTGCACCACAGGAACTGGAGATTGACAACAAGAACGCCTTTATCGAAAAATTGCGACGGGCAACATACCTGGCATGCCTGGCCAGTTACATCCAAGGAATGCAAGTCATTGCGCGCGCCGATCAGGAACACGAGTGGCATATCAACTACGCCAACATTTGGAAAATCTGGCGAGGAGGCTGCATTATACAGGCAGACTACATTTCCGACAAGATACTCAAACCGATACTATTGAAGCCGTCCCTCTCGCCGGCCGACATGCACCTCCTCTTCCACCAACACGTCGCAGAGGAAGTGCTAAAGTCGTATCCCTCCCTCCGCCGGATCGTGTCCAAAGCCGTCGAAACGGACCAAGTGGCTCCAACTCTCTCGGCGAGTTTGGAATACTTCAAGATGGTGACTGGAACAGACCTGCCGACAAGCTTCTACGAGGCCGAGCTCGACTATTTCGGCGCCCACATGTTTGACAAAAAGGGCGAAGAGGATACTGACGGCCCGACAGAGGGCAGGCACCACTTTGAATGGAAGCCTGTCCAGACACAACGGCAAGTGTATGGGGCGAGTTCCAAGGTGTAGGTAGGATGGTCAATTGCGTGGCCTGCGGCTGTTGTACTGTCACGTCGTGTATCAATATTCTAGACTTTGGCATGGAACCTTCCCGACAGGTTGGTTTATAACCACGCGTCCCTCTTCCTGAGGCAGGCGATGCATCTGGTGGTGCCGCCACATGCACAGCCACCATGTGGCGCTCGAGTTTTTCTCCCACCCGGCACCGGCCGATACACAGCCTCAGGCCACAGGCCGTTCTAGCCGCTCGCTGTGGCTCCAACGTGTCCCATAGCAGCTGAAGCATGCCATAGTCAGTGTGCCTACACGAAGGCTACACAGCTGTGCAACTTGGCCGAGACGACGAACCCAGCCAATACCGCCGTCAGTAAGAGGTCTGATGACGTATGGCAGCGTCTCCCTCTCATGACCAAGTTCCCACGACGGTCTCCCCACCGGCGTGTGAGGTGGGTGAATAGAAACGGCGGCCCGTGACACTGACTCTGTGTCTGTCAAAGTGCGGAGATGCGGTGAGTTCCTAGGCCGACGATCGCACGGGAGACGGCCACGATGATCCCAGCGTCTTGGGGGTTATTTTGCGGGACAAGCGAACAATCTCCTCAGGCCATCGTGAACCCTGCATATCCACGCCGGACCTGGACAGCCTGGACAGGCCGCGGGGACGCCGTTCGAGGGGGCTTGCATGGCGTGCATGACTGCGTGCGCTGACCGTCCGAGGCCATGCGCAATGACCGCAGACATTTAAGCTGTCCACTCCCACTGCGCCACGAAAACTGGAGAGCTTTTCACTCCCACGCCTTTTAGCTCCGTCAGGTGTTAGTGGTCGCATGACGACAGCGGCTACCCACTCGCCCCGCAAGACACCCAGAAGCAATAACACCGGCCTCCCCGGACTGTATATCAACCTCACCTGCCCGCCACTGTCCATTGGGGAATCTTGAAGCCACTCCTCGGACTCAATTTCGACACTATATCGACACTACATTCACACTACAATGCCCCGCTCTCGCGAAGATGCCTGTGAGTCCAGCCACCCACACCCACGCCTACACAACGCTGACCTGATGAAGACGAACCCGCCTACGTCGATGACCGCGACCTAGAATCAGGCAGACGGGCCAGATACCCTCCTGGCCCCCCTCCCGCCTACGAAGACCGCGGCGACCGCCCCCGCGACCGCCCTCGCCGCCGCCACGACGACGACTATCCGCCTGCGCCTCCCAAAGGTAAACTCGCCAGCTTTCTTTCCGTCGCCAACGACTTCAAGCGCCAGTACCAGCAAGCAACAAGCACTCATACCCCCCCAGAACGTCGCCCCCGCCGCCAATACTCCGACTCCGACGACGACAGCCCCCCGCGCCGCGAGCAGCGCCGCCGCTCCCCCAAACCCATGCCCCGCGCCCGCCCCCGCCGCCACGACTCCGAAAGCCCGCCCCCTCCCCCCCGCCGCGAACGCGAGCACGCGCGCGAACCGCGCGACCGTCCTCGGCGCCGCGAGGCCGATCCCAGGGAATACGACGACCTGTACGACGACTACCACCGCGACCGGCGCCGCGCCGACGGTGGTCGCTCCAAGTACGAAGGCTACTACTCGGACAACCGCGACAATCGCGCTCGGCCGGGGCGGTATGCCGATGAGCGATACATGACAGACCGCTCGCGCGAGGACAGGTACCGTGATCGCGATGGGCACCCGCGCGATCGAAGGAGGCCCGGCGCGCCGGTGCGCAAGGAGAGCAAGTGGCAGAAGGAGGCGACGGATGCGTTTAAGACGTATGCGCTTCCGGTTATTAAGGCTGAGGGCGGCAAGTTTGTTACGAAGCAATTGGGGGCTTTTTTGGCAAATCAGGGGGGAAAACGCTGAGGGGCGGCGGATGGGTTCGGTGTTCGGAGTTGATCACGAAGGGTTTTTTCACACGAATTTGCGAAGCAGGAGGCGGGGATTTGCTTTTGACGCGCTTCACGACATGATTGGGATTTCTATGTCAAGGAATTTTCTATGTTTATGGTGGAGGGGAGGGAGGGTGTCATGGGCATGCATTGCGCTATTAGATATCTCTGCTCTGTTCGGCATATCAAGCGTTAATAATACATAGCATCATCATGGCTGCATATACCCACTATTCTAAATGCCATGTTTTCTTCACCCGACATTTGTACTTTGCGTGGCGTGACGTCATGGTGCATGTATTACTGGCTCATTGCATCCGTCGGATTCATCCATGGCGTGTATTATCGGACGAATCACACAGCTTCAATTGTTAGGCATGATAGTGCTATTAACCATCATGATGTCTGTCTACACACAGCAAGACCGCGCAGACTCATATCGAGCACTTCTCAGCGTCTGACCAAACCGGCAAGACGAATAACTAGGACACGGAGCAGGAAGCCGTTCACACCCACAAAAAACAACTCTGCCCCTTGTACAGTGGAGTACCAGACCCACCGCCAAGCAAACGAAATCCACTCCCCAAAGTCTCGGGTGAACCGTTCCGTCCAGCAAGCGCGCAACGTCATGCCATCCTCTTCAACCACCAAAGTCTGGGGGGTGCGTTGCGTGGCAAGAAGACGGCAGCATCACTTACCAGCTATAGGGGACTTGCGTCACGTATTTCACATATGTAGAACTGAGCTGGGAGACATGGCTCGGTGTCGCATGCGCCGTGTGAACGATATGCGTTGTTGCGAAGGGGCGGTTGATAGGTAGGTGTGGTGTCGGAGAAGATGAACATGATCTTGAACTGCATGACTCCAACAAACATCAACGTCCATTTTCTTTTTCTTTGTCTCTTTTCGTTGATTCTTTCTGCTTTCTGAGGCATGGGTGGACGGGCGTTGGATGGCGGCGATGGGGAACGGAAGGTGGGGATGGAGGGTGTTGAGGGGAAGGGTTGGAGGGGGAGATGAAGAAGGGTGGGAAGATATGGGGGGAGTTGGATATGGGGGCAGTGGGGATGGGTGTGGGTGAGCGCGGGGCGGAAGGGCTGGGGAAGAGAGGGCGAGATGGATTTGAACATCGTGAGAAAGAGAATTGAAGAGCGAGAAGAGTCATTGTAGGCGGTGAGTGTGCGTGTTTCAACATGCCCTATCTGTATTGGGACGTTTGCGTTTGCGGACTCGTCACGCACGACACCTGCTACGCAACGGTGAAAGCCGCAGGCAGCCACTTATTACCTCAGCTTGCGCTCTCATATCTCGAGCGACTCTTTTTAATACTACTATATATATTTATACGTTTCCAAATATCAAATGTGCAGTGCGAGAGATTTGCGAATCCACTTCTTGCCTTTTACCAGATGTGGCCGCGAGCTCCGCACAAGACTGCACTATAGAATCTTTGGAAACACTCTCGAGTTCGAACCGGACTCGATTCTTTTTTGGGATTGGTTTTTTTTTGCTGATGTTGTCGTCTTAACTTTGTTTATACAACTACGCCAGGAAATTGACATGCATGATGCACCGCTACCTTCAGCTTCCCACTCGCTCCTCATTTCCACTACCAACCTCGCCCAAATCTGATGATTTAGCTCCACTCCCGTCTCAAGTGCTCGTGCCGTCCCAAAACAATTATATACGTTGAGTGTAACGTCAGTGTCGTCGAGGCAGCGGACAGTGACGACACTGACGTTATAATCAACGCAAGTCTGAGCCCCCTACACTCCCCGTTCGGCAAAACGTCTGTCTGATACAAGGCGCGTAGAGAGTGGTCAAAAAGATCACGTTGTATTCTCTACATTCTGTCCGTCATGTTCACGTCTCCAACGCCTGAACTGCCGTCCATATCTTCTTTTCGCCACACACCGTAACACTCTACGGCGTTCACGGCTACAATTCCAGCGTCTCAAGCTCGCCCTAAGTTGTCTGGTAATATTGGCTCTACTATGCCGAGGGTGGAGAAGAGGGTGGGGGTGAGGGTGAGGCAGGGGTTGGAGATGGAAGAGAGATCGGGGGTCGATCAGGAGGGGAGGAAGAAGAGGGGGATGGGGATGTTTAGGGAGAGTAAAGTGTAGATTTTCTGCAGGACATGCAGGCATCCTGCTGTCCAAATCATGGACTCTCGCTCTACGGCAATGAAGATTGCGCGCGCCTTTAAATAGGCCCTCTCCCAAGCTCAGATACCTTCAGACTCCGCGCTTTCAAATGTGTCCTCTCTCAAGCTCGGTAGCGTCCAGACTCCACGCCATCACATGATTCCCAATGCCGTAAAGCTCTTCAGCACGTCTTGGTCCACACGGCTAAGCCACTCCTCCTGGAACCTGTCCTCGCCACACGCCTGAATCGCAGCCTGCAAGTGCTCGCGGACGAATTCGACGAGATTGAGGCGATGCACCGGATCCGAATAGATGAGCTCGCGTTTGCGGACGTCCTCGGGGGCTTCGTGATCGCGACCAGTGTCGCGCCTTGAAGGAAATGGCTCTGCTGGCCAGTAGAGGAAGCTGATAAGATTAGCAACGAGTGTCACGGCGAGAGAGACGACGGTGAAAACGTACTCGCTGCTCGGGTCGTCACAGCCTTCCAAAAGCTGCCCCAATACGTCGGTCCACGCCGTCATCAAGTTCTGCAGCTGAGCCAGCATCCACTCCTGATTTCCCTCCAAGAACCGCGTCAGCGTGAGACACATCAGCTTCCTGCTCGTGCTCTCAGACACGTTCTCGATATGGCCAAACCATTCTTCCAGCAACCAGTCCAGCTGTTTCTTCAAGTCGCCGCCGCCGACGGATTGAATGGCTTCAAGCAGCATGTTCGGGGATGCAAGGCCAATACGTGCCAAAATGGTAAAGAAGTCAGTCTCGACAATGCCGTCCACGGCGCGCGAGGGGAGTTCGCGGTAGGGGCCATGCGATTGGTGGTGTGACCAAGCACCATGGAGGCCCTCCATGACTTTTGCAAGGAAGCCAGAGGATATGAGGTCGGCGACGACGACTTTTATTGCATCTTCGCCGCCCACGCCCTCGGCGCCTCGAATGATGCACTCCATGAGATGTGTAATGGTTCCTTGCGCATTGGCCTTTACATCGGCAACGAGATCGGCAAGGGAGGATAGTAGTGGCCGCCGGAAGTCGTCTGCAAGAACGCTAGAAGGCGACAGTAGTAGGTACGCTTCGGTAATCTCAATGGCTTTACGCAGCGTCTCGTTGTCTTGAGAGTATAGTGGCAGGAGATAAGGTAGAAGGTTGAGGAGGTCTGGAGACGATGGCTCGGGAGCTGATGGTGACTGCGCGATTATAGATGCCCACAGATCAAGCGCTTCCTCCAAGAGGTAAATCTGGGTCTCGGATCCGGGCTCGATGGCGCTCTGAATAATCGGAAGGAAGGACACGTGGAATGACCGTGAATCCGCTTTCATGGCGTTTGTGAGGCGTGCAAGCATCGTGAGAATGGCCTGTTTCATTAAATGTTCGTCGCCGGACTGCTCCCACAGTGGTGGCAGCAGGGTGATGATGCTATTCGCATACGGGGTAATCTGTCTCTGTCAGCGCAACCCCTCGACGGGCGCGTCGGCATACGTTGTGCTCTAGACGCTCCACTATGATGCTGATGGTGTTCAATAGCGCCATCTTCGTTTCCGGCAAATCAGCCTCTTGCACCAAAGCCATCAGCCTGTCCAGCGTCAAGGGCGCATAGGGCATGAAGTTTTCGGCCTTGAACTCCCACTCGTCGGCGATGTCTCTGAATTTCCTCCCGGCCGTGACTCGCACCACTTGGTCGTTTAGAGGATCGCTCTTGTCCATCAAATGCTGGAATATCTGGTACACGACTGGCTTTTTCTCGTCTGCTACTTTTACAGCGATCCACTGGGAAATGGTGATGGCTATTCGGCGGCGAATGATGTTGTACCCAGGCTTCTGTTTAGCAACCTCTGGAACAAGTGTCTGCTCAATGAATGCGTCGAAATCGAGTTTGTCGGCCAATATGTCGGCCGCAAGACCGATGGCAGTGTAGACGGAGTCTTTGAAGAGAATGTCTTCGTTGTCTGGAGTTGCGACAGAATAGAAGACTTGCATCAATGGCTCGAGTATCAGATCCTTGAAGTTTTTTGCCAGATCCAAGAACAGCTTCTCTGCGCATGGTCGGATGGCAAACTCCCAGTCCTCCCCGCCGTCTTCCATCTTCTCCCACTCGTCGGGCTCCTCTTCCCACATGCGAAGGTCGCTGGGCCTGAAGACAAAGAAGCGCGTGACAAGAGCCGAAACCATGTCGCGCACCATGTCATTGGTAAGAAGCTCCGACTTGACCATGTCTGTCGCCTGGTTCTTTTCTGCTTTTTCTTCCTTTTGGCGATAGCGAAACGTCTGCGCCGGGTAGAAGACCATTTTGACGCACGCTCGCACGACCAATAGTCCCTTTAGACCAAGCCGCTCGAGGATTGGTGCCTCGTCGTCGGAGTCTCCATCGGTGCCAATCCGCGCATCGTCGAGTGTCTTAGAGCCCCAAGTTTCGCCCAGTTTAGAAACGAGGGCCCAATAGTTGTGAACCAACTCTAGTGAATTCGGTAGCAGCACGAAGCCTGTCGGGTGGTGTTGTGCCATGGCCAGATGGAACTTTGCGAGCTGAACAAGGTGTTTCTCCACCAAATTCCGCACGCCCGGCGCAAGTGGAGATTCATGAAGCACATATGGAAGCAGGTCGCCGAAGTGGGTTCGGGTAACGGTCCAGAATTCTTGAACGTCCTTTTCGCGCGAGTGATAGTCGTAGCCTGCGATTATTAACCGGCGGAGAGCCTTGATTGTTAGCAGGCTGCTTTCAATGTTCTCGATTGCTCCGCCCTCGTCGTCGCCTCCATCGTGGAAGAAGGACTGCCAGGCCTGCACCTTGTTCACGTATATGCGTCCCACGACGTTCAGAATATCTGGTGTTACAGATTGAAGCGATTGGCGAGACTTCATCAGCCTGCCAGTAGCGAGTTCCTTGACAACGTGGAGTAGTATGAGAAGGGCGCGCGAGAGATGGATCCGATAGGCATTTGGGTCCGTGGCAGCCTTGAGAATGTCGAGGAGTTGCTTGAACAGATCAGGCCTTTCCTTGTCAGTGTGAGACTCGTGGATGGGAGGAACATGGATACCAGTCATTCGGAAAATCCAACCTAACAATCTTCGCAATGACCAAGGCGTTCTGGAGCGCCAGACGCTGATCTGCCTCATTGATGCCACTCTCGAGTAAGCGAGCGCGGATAGCTGCCCTGTCGTCTTTGCTCAGAGCGTTGGAGGTCGTCTTTCGCCAGTACTTGTCGATGCCGTTCTTGATCTGGATGATGGCGAGATAGCGCACCTCGAGGGGCAGCGACTTGTCCAGGAAGACTGACTGGGCTTGTTAGTGAAGGTAAGTGATGAGAATGGAGAGCGAAAGTCTCTCATATCTCAAAGGCAAAGAGATTGTCTCTCGCCCGAAGCGATCGCTGAAGACACAGCTTCATCGCTACTTGCAGATATTCAAGGCGGTCGAATCTGCTACGTACTTGAAGCAAGACGTAGAAGCCCTGTGTTTTCTCCCATGTCTGCAGCTGCTTGGTGCCCGTCTGGATCTGTTGGGGGTCGGTAGAGGCGGCGGAGCGCAGGACGTGGTATAGGATGCCCTCGGTCAAGGGATTCGCCTCGCCCGGCACCTCGATAGCGGAGAATTCGACCTGCATAGCGCGAGTTTGGGTGACTAGAACGGGCGATGTGAGCGTATGAAGAGGATACGGCGAGGATCTAGCCCACCTAATCCACGAATTCCACGGTCCTGGAGAGGTTCGTGTGCCCCTCGTGTCCTCGCGTGGGGTTGCGGGGGCTGCGCGGCTCTCTCCACGGTCGAAACGGGTGGGTGGTGCAGCGGCGAGGCGGAGGAAGGAAGCCTGCTCACCCAGGCCCAGGTGCGAGAAGTGAGGAGTGAGGAGCGAGGTGAGGCGGAACGCGTTGGAGGTTGTTTACTTCAACAAGCAACAGCTCGAAAAAAGCTCCCCGCACTGCTCCCCATCCACCCTGTCGTGTTTCGTCACAGGCTGCCTGCTCCGAATCGCCCGCGCCCAGCTCCCAAGTGAACCTCGGCCCAATCCGCTCACCCCATCCCAGAGTCGAACCACTTATCACACAACATACAGATAAACCGACTCCCTTCTGTACGCTGTCGAATCCTCCTCCAGATGATCTCCAATGCCATCTGCAGACTTTGCCGCCGCACAGCAGCGCCTCGCCGCCCGTCGCGCTCAACGCGCTGCTCAGGCTCGCACGCGCCATGATTCTTCATCCCGACTACCTCACCCCTTTGGCACATTTGGAAGAGCCTGGGACGCGATAAGAGGAAGAGAAGGCACCAAGCCCGAGTTCCGAGTCGGCCAAGTCGATGCTGAGCTGCTTGACGAAGAGTTGCTGGCCCTGCTCAAGGGGCAGGTTGGCGAAGGGCTGAAGTATTTCGGCAGCCACATTACAGATTCATACACGCCCGAGATAGTACTGGGACTGAGGTTGATACTCTTTAAACTGAGTATTTGGAACAACAATGCGAGCTACGGCGCCCATCTGCAGGGCCTGCGTTACACAGACGCGCGAACAAACCGGCCAGACAGACCTCCTCCGAAGCCATGGCAAAAGGCAGCCTACGGGCTGATCACAATAGGCGGACGTTATGCCTGGACAAAGTGGGAAGAGTATTTGCTGGCAAGCCAGGAGGACTATACACGCGAAATGTCGCCCGCTCTCAAACTCGCCCAGCGAATGACCGACTACACCAACAGTGCGCACGACGTCGCTTCGCTCGCTTCTTTCCTTGTTTTCCTTGTCAATGGGCGGTATCGGACGCTGACAGACCGACTGCTGCGATTGCGACTGGCACCTACCTCACACTCGACCAGTCGTGACGTCTCTTTTGAATACCTCAATCGCCAGCTCGTCTGGCACGCCTTCACCGAGTTTCTCCTCTTTCTGCTACCGCTCGTCGGCATCTCACGATGGCGTCGTATTCTTGCCCGAACATGGCGAAAATTAAAAGTGTCGTTACTGCGGCTGCTTGGTCGCAACGTCAAGACAGACGACGACGAAAGCGAGCGGAGCAAAGGCGGAGAACTCGGATTCCTTCCTGAGCGCACTTGCGCCATTTGCTACCGCGACCAAAACCCTACATCTGCGACCGAGCAAGACATCCTTGCCCAGTCGGCAGGCGGAGGCGGTGTCGTAGGATCAGCAGCCACCGACATCACAAACCCATACGAAGCCTTGCCGTGTGGGGATATTTACTGCTTCGCATGCCTGGCCCAGCGCATTGCGACCGAGGAAGGGGAAGGTTGGACATGCTTGCGCTGTGGAGAAGTAGTCAAAGAGTGTCGGCCCTGGAATGGAGACGTCCTGGAGGACAAGCGCACTTCCTCCTTTTCACAGACGAGCGCAGGGATGGGAAAAAGCGTGGGCTTTGCGACGGATAACGCGGCGACGGATTCCGAAGATCACGACGAAAAAGCACATGGCCAGTTGCGCCAGGTAGACCCCATTCCTGAGCAAGAAGAACCATCGGGCATAACAGCCAGCGAAGAGGGACGGTTGGGATTGGAGAATACACGGGGCTTGGTCCTGGGGGAGAGTATTGCCTTTTCCGAGAGCAACGAGTGGGCGCGCGCTAGCGATAACGCATCGTATAGCGACGAGCACAGCGAAGAGTACGATGAGGACGAGGAACTCGAGGGCGAAGAGTTGGAGTTTGATGGATAGGGATCCAGCACTACCCCATCATCATCGTCGTCATCATCGTTATTGTTGTAACCTTACGGAAGCATTCTGGAATGATTGTTGCATAGCGTTTTCTTTCTACATATTGTTAGACCAATGCAAAGCCCGCTGTCCTCATCAAGTATCCAACCTGACTACATCGATCGCGTGCTTTTATGTCGGGTTAAGCTAAGCACCGAATTGGTTAGATGCAGAATCTCACCACCCGAGTGGGTGAAATCTTCCACGTGGTCGCTTAAGTAGATACGGTCATGGCCATGGACAAGCAAGTCGCGCAACCCAAGGCAGCGTATCTATGACAGGCTGTCTGTTATTGCATTTGCGCGATTCATATTTGATTTTATAAAGCGCGAATAGAGAAATTATGGCGTGAAGTTGCTGAAATGATGAAGTCTCGCAAAGAGCTCGAAGTTGAAACCAATCCAATTAATTCAAAGATAAGATAAGCCGAGGATATCCGGCGGGGCAGCGCGCTGTGAGTGGCTCAGTGTTGCAGGGTTTGTCGTGCCCAACACTTCCAGCTCTCGGGAGCTGCCCACAAGCCCTCATAACGCAGTATATAGTTTATAAAACCTCCAAAACTCGTATCAATCACTAAAGTGGTGAGATGGCCGAGTTGGTTACCCCAAGCCTTCCAGTACATTATATCATGTCTAACATCACCCAGGCGGTCTATGGCGCTAGCTTCAGGTGCTAGTATCGAAAGATGCGTGGGTTCGAATCCCACTCTCATCACCATATCTTTTTTGCCCTTTTTTTTTTTTTGTTGTGGTGGTGGCGGTGGAAGGCCATGTGTGCAGACACCTGCCCAGGGGTGAATGTTGGTACGTCCAGCACACCAGCTTCTACAACAACCCATTTCAGATAGATTTTAGATGCTACTTCAGGACTACAATCTATGCTCGTGCCGCTAATCCTTTTCCATTCTTTTCACGGCGTCAATGTAGCTCTAACCAACCCCTTTCGCTAGTCATACATTCTGTGTTCAACGCGCAAGTTGTCTCTCGAGATAAAATAAATTTTCTACTATCAGACTCCGGAGGCAGCCACATGAAAGCGCAAGTTGATTCGTTTGGCTTACAACGCGTCGCGTTCCCCACAAGTGCATCGTGCCTCGGGACACGATCTGCATCGGCGCGGGCCAAGCGAGCTTGGCTGACCTCCTCGAATCCTTCAAGAGCTGACCCCCGCCACTTCCCAGCTCATCGTCGAGCTCCTCGCTCTTTGCTGAGTTGAGGGCCTTTCTGCTGCTCCATGTCGCGTAGATATCAACCTGCAGGAGCTGCCCTGCGTCACGAGGCTGAACTTAGCTGAGTTCCCGCCTTAAGGTTGTACCGCCGTCGCATTCGCAATTGCATTCGCATCCCGATCTATCGCTCGTCGCAACCATGTTATTCCGAGTCGCGCGATTTGAGCGACTCTTTCTCATCCTTTTGGCATTTTCAGCATCTTTCTTCGCGCTCACAGAAGCTACTGAGTCGAGTGATACCGGTAGAGGATTACTCGGTGAACTTTCCCACCTCCCACCTCCCACCTCCCTACTAATATCGATTCCCAGATCTCAACTCTGGCTACGAAACAGAAGACCAACATGTCTTCCATCCACCCCCCACTATCCTTCCCACCATCGCGAACACGCTGCAAGATCTCCACTCCGCTCTCTCCACCATGCAAGACAGGTACTTTGGCCTCTGGCTCGGAAAATGGACGACAGCCATCGACTGGACCGCCGCCGTCATGGGCACGCACGTATCTTCCACGCTCTCCTCGCTCTCGCATTCCCTCTCTTACACCATGCCCGGTACCTTCCACAGGAGCCGCAAGCTCGACGTCGAGGCGCAAATGGTGGAGAACGAAATCAACAAATATTTTGGTCAGATCACAACCTACTACTTCGGCGAGGATGCTTTTAGTATCAGGAATCAGGCCTACGATGACATGTTGTGGGTCGTCCTCGGCTGGCTCGAGGCGATACGGTTCATCAACTCGCATTCAGAAAGACATTATCCAATGGCGGAGGATATAGAGATAGAAGGGTCGGAATGGCACGGGAAGCAATTCATCCCCTCTTTTGCGCACAGATCCAGAATCTTTTATGAGCTTGCAGAGAAAGGATGGGACTGGGAACTGTGCGGCGGAGGAATGGTCTGGAGTCCGCATTTGGGGCCGTATAAGAATGCCATCACCAACCAACTTTTTATTAGTGCGAGCATCGGCATGTACCTGTATTTTCCCGGAGACGACAACTGCAGCCCTTTCATGAAGGCGACGGATGAGGAGAAATTTGAGCGGCATGTAGACGGGAAGAGGCTGAGGCAGCGAAATTTCGATTCTCAGAATGCTTGTGGCAGCCGCTCAAAGGACGGTCTCTCTACATACGATCCAATCTATCTCGCCGCCGCCATCAACGGCTATGACTGGCTAAAAAACTCCGGCATGACAAACGACAAGGGCCTATACGTCGACGGCTTCCACATCCACGACTGGGGCAAGAACGGCAGCATCGGCACCGGCAAATGCGACGAGCGCGACGAAATGGTCTACACCTACAACCAAGGCGTCATCCTCTCGGGCCTGCGCCAGCTCTGGGAAGGAACAGGAAACATCACGTACCTCGAGGATGGCCACGAACTGGTCCGAAACGTCATTCGTGCTACAGGCTGGACAGACACCGACATCGCGCCCGCCGTCTCGTTCACCAAATCGTCTCATACAGAACGGAAGAGCAAACAGCCTCCTGTCCTCAGCACAGACTGGCACGGCCTCGGCTCCCACGGCATCCTCACCGAGCTGTGCGACCCCTCGGGCTCCTGCGACCAAAACGGCCAGACCTTCAAGGGCATCTTCTTCCACCACCTCGTGCTCTTCTGCGAACCACTTCCTCGCTCGCCAGTCTCCCCGGGCAAGACGCACGCCGCGAGTCGCGAGATCGCGAAGCTGCATCAGCAATCGTGCGACGAGTATGCTGCGTGGGTGGCGCATAATGCGGAAGCTGCGCTTAATACGCGGGATAGGGAGGGCAGGTTTGGGATGTGGTGGAGTGCGGGGGCGAGGGGGTGGGAGGGGAGTGTGGCGCAGGGGCAAGACTTGGTACCAGAACAGCGCGAGCGGGAAGAAGAGGATGGGCGTGGCACATTGGTGCAGGAAAAACACGTTATTGTACAAGGCGATGTGAATGATCGAGGCAGGGGCCGGACGGTGGAGACGCAGGGCGGGGGTATTGCGGTTGTGAAGGCGCTGTGGGAGTTTTTGAGACGGATGGGGGAGGCGGAAGCTTGAGGAGAAGGACAGCACGCATCTTCTTTCCGTTGCTTTGGCAAGTCTTCTCGCTCGAATTGAATACAATCTTTGAGATCGTTGATCGAGTTCTCCTAGCTTATCATGCAGCCTTGCTTCGTTCTGGGGATCTCCTGTGTATATACCTACGTGCTATTTGGATCATACTTTGAGAAATACACTGATCCCATTCATAATGCCGCTTTTGGATTGATCAATACGGTGACTTGGAACTTGAAGCGATGGGCATAGTAGTAGAGGTAGTATATATAAATTTCAAAGGAGTTTTTGGTAGAATCTAAAAGATATATTATTACTGAAGAGAGTGCAGTACATAGGTAGTTGAATGTTTTACTAACTTAATCTAGTAAGCTAGCCAAGCTGTGGCTGGCGATCCTCGTCGTGGACCGAAGGTCCGAAGCCAAGCCCCCTCGGAGTTTGCGATCACGAAAGATATCTCACCCAACGCCAACGGGCTCCCTAGAACGGGCAAGCTACTAATAGGACACCCGATTCCGTTCATGACCTGTACGTAATTGTCTGTCACCCCCGACGTTGGGAGGTGACTGCGTAGACACTTAGCTTATATTATCCCAGAACGCGTTCGCTCACCCTACTCCATCCGCGATTTCACGACGTACCCTCTTTGCGTGATCTCGCCCGACCCTCCTCGCCAGCGTAACTTCTTTGGATGAACCCATACGACTTTCATTCTTGGTACCCAAGGGGTACCCGCCGCGCTATTGCCGCTGGCGCAAACCACTTCGTTGCAACGGTTGACGATACCACTGTCCTAAAGTACCCTGTCGCGCCCCAGGAAGCGGCCAATTTATACCTACCCGATGCTCAGAGGTTTCGACGCAGTGTCAGAGAGATAGCTTTGCAAGGCCTGAAAGTTGAGGAGTAGATCCTTAGAAGACTAGGCAAGCACCCTCGGATAATTCAGCTCAAGGGGAAGCATGAGGATGGCCTTTTGCTGGAGTATCTACCAAATGGATCTGTGGAGCGCTACCTTGTAGCCAACCCCCGTACTTCGGTAAAGCAACGGCTGGTATGGGGACGACAAGCTGCAGAAGGTCTCGCTTATATTCACACAAAGAATGTCATCCATGGCGACGTGAGCGTCGGCAACCTCCTCCTCGACCCACACTTATCGATCAAGTTCTGTGATTTTCAAGGTAAATTTTTGAACGCGGATGGTACCGTCGCCCTAGATGATGGATCGAGCGAGAGAAGCATGTCATCGATGCCACGTTCAGATCACAACAACCATGACCATAAAACTGATATATTCGCATTGGGGACAGCACTCTTCGTCATTGTAACTGGCAATTTACCCTTTCCAGACCTCGACACCTTGGATGAGGACGAAATACAGAGACGATTCGAGGAACATGAGTTTCCGCCATTGGAAAAGCTTCCAGGTGGAGACGTCATACGAAATTGCTGGACAGGAAGTTATAATAGTGCTTCTGAAATAATAGTCGACCTGCAGAAGCTGGAGAAGACAGTCGAGTAGGAATATTTGTTCCCAAGATTGTGCTTTATTGTCCTGCGCCTTTAGGAATCCATCTGAGTGAGTCGGTACTTGTACAAAGACTTTGGTTAGCTACCTTGACGGTTTACCTTCTCAACACTTTGGGCAAAGCCCGCCACGAACGTTGCTCGTGCCAAAAGAGCTGTTGTCCGTAATCCCTTTACAAGCGGATGTACCGGCGTCTTTGCATTGAACGACCATGCCGCTCTCTATAACGTGTTTCGGAGTCGCTGTGCAGTTGATCTATTTACGTTTGTGAAGTTGGCGTTCACACATGCTTGCTATTTGCAAATGAATAGCTAGAGATGATGGATGTGATGGTGAGAGGCAAAGAGGCTGGCCGGTGAAGACGGTCGGCAGTTTTCGGCTGGCATGGCACCGATCAATGTCATCGTAACGGCTGCGCTGCCAGCCTTTCATTGGCTGGCTGGCTACGTATGACACCTGGTTTGTGCCAGACAGACGTTCGGGCTCCAGCATTTCCACGCCGATTCCTACTTTCGCCCCCTAGCGGTGAAGTACGGCGAAATACTTGTAGGGCTGAAAGATTGGTTTTCGACAGATTCGAACTAGCCGCCTCGCCTATCGATCCTTGGTTTCGTCAGGCGGGCAGTTGCACCGCGCACCAGGATGACTGAAAGCCCGGTATTGGACGGGTGGGCTGTGTTGACATTTCGCACAGCCAACCCACCAACCATCGCTTACCTCGTCTTTCAACATAAGTACCGGTCGGAAGATCCACAGCTTCGAAGAACCTGGCATTTAAAAGCGCGACTCTACCTACAGTTCCCCAACATAATTCATCAATTCTTATAGCACATACCGCTTTCCATCCAAACCTTGAAGTTTAGTTTTCGCAAGGTCATATCTGGCATCGCTGCTTCTGCTGGAACATTTGTCAATCGAGCAAAACCCGAATATTCCACGAGCGATACAGCACCTCAAGTCGGCAAGCACTTTCAAACTAATTATCCTTTCTGGTTCAGGCCTCACTGCGGCGGCTTGTTTCTGGTAAGTTCAGGTTCGATGACCTTCGCATTTCTAGTAGACTGAGTACTAACCCACAAGCTTCTACAGCCACAACGACTTTCAAGCTATATTCTTCCAACTGCGCAATCAACAAAATGAGAAAAGCTTAGCTTAGAAGGCTCATTCCCGAAAATTACTCTGGACATCTCTTCATCATGCCGAACTGGTCCATCGAAGCCATCATTGCGTTTTTGACTCTCCTCGCGACCTGCGTCCCCGCCTGCCTCTTCTGTTGGCGCTTTCTGAAACGAAGAAAAGCCGCACACCAGAAAAGACATGGTAAGTCGGATAACTTTTTGGAAAAAGTACATGTCGTCGGGCTCTCTTGTTCGGTATGCTCAGAGAAACCTGTTTTGTGGCACCTGGCGCGCCTATCCTTCTTGGCGATAGTCTCTAATATATTCAGTGAAGATGTCGAAGCGTATCGATTGCAACCATTACGAACGCAGTCAATGAACTCGGGACAGGCAGTTGTGCATGTTCACCTACACACCTACGGAACCTATCGATCGGAAGAGGTTGATGCGTCGTGACGCCAATGTGGAGTGCCGAAACAGTGGACAGGTGGTAATGCGGGTTTATTGGACCGGAACATCTTAGAACCATATCGTGGAGGAGACACAGGCTGTGCTCGAGAGGGAAGTCTGTACACTCAGTACTAGAAAAACTTTCCCAACCGCACCGTATCTTTGACCAAAGTGTCACACTTTACCCTCTCTTACTCATCAATCTTCCCTAACCCCCCCTTCCTCACCCCCGTATACCTCATCGAAAACGTCGTCCCCCCCCTCTCCGTCCCCTCCGCCCCTATCCTCGCCGTCTTCAACCCGTCACTCTCCTGAAACAACTCCCACTCGTCATCAGCATGCCTGTCCGAGAAGGGCTTCTCGAATATCTCGGCCGCCAACCCGCCAGTCGTGAGTCTCGACCTGAAACCCATGACGCTCTTACTGCGTACTCGCAAGGCTCCGATAGCGAGCGCCACACCGACAATTGCGTAGATAAAGTTGGACGAGATCAGTGCCCACAGCGCAGCTTTGCCGACCTTTGCGATGAGTCTCGGAACGCGCGTTTGCGCGCGTATAGCCGGGCGCGGACTCGACTGACCGCCGATGTGCGCGAGGAAGGATCGCGACATGCCAAATGTATACCCAGCAATCATGGTATCTGGCGTTGCAGTCTGGTCGTTCGCGTCGTAGATGACTTCCGGCATCTCCGAGTCGAGCAGCCCAAAGGCGGGGAAAGTAGGCATGGAAGCGATACCCGCGAGCGAACCATTTGCCAGCTGTGCTTTTAGATACTGGATCTGGTTGTTCACAGACGAGTACGTTACTTCCCAGACGGTGGTGTTGCAGTCGAGGAGCATGAGTGGCACGCCGACCCAGGACCTGTTCCAGAAGCGCAGGTCGGACGACTTGAATAAAGCGTCTCCGGGGTCTACGACGGGAAGAATACCTTGCCAATGCCAGGGGTTGTTGAAGACGTGGTCCTGAGCCGTTAAGTTGGGTGCGACAGCCTTGATCGCTTGGTTGAAACCTGGCGCCGCCTTGCCTTCAATCCAGCCCTCAAAAGCTGCAGTGTCGTTGAAATAGTTGTGCGCGTCGTCATAGTGTATCTGGGCAGTCGCGTGGGTGATATTCCCGGTTATCAAGGATGGGTCGCGGCGACAGTTGAACTGAGTTCGCCCGGCTCCTTCGGTATCGTCGAGGGATTCTGGTATCACGTCGCAATCCGATGACATGATTGGACGACATTGTGACGTGACGGCAAAGCTAGTCGTTGTCCAATCGACAGCAGAAGGAACGTTTGCTGGACCGAGAACAGCATACGTAAGACTGTTGGAATCCGTGTAGTTGAGTACGTCGTGGAGAGACGAGCGTTGGGTCAGGATGCTATGCGTGGCACTTTGATTTGATTGAGTGACCCCGGTAGATCCAAACTCTTTAATACAATTGATGCCACAGCCAAGGAAGTTAGGGTTACATCCGTTGTTGACAATAGGCTTGTCAGTGCACCACGATCCGAGACCTCTTCCGAACTGGTTCATCGGGCTCGTCAGATCGGCACGAACCGTTACAATTTCAACAGTAGACGTAGCGACGTGTAGCCACGTATCCGCAGCTTGTATGAAGAGACTGTCGCCATTAAGCAGGTGTGTGTTTTACCGTAAGAAGACTCACCTCGCAACCACGCCGACTAAAAGCATGGAGACGGCCATGTACAGGACAGTCGCAGAATCGGGTCGGGCGACTTTCCTTCGTCTCGCTGGAACGCACCAACTTTGGAATTTGTACATGAAAAAGTCGTACAAAGCAAGTAGCTCGCCGTTGAGAATTTTGATGAGGAGCGCGAGCTGAAAAGGCGTTGGCAGATCGCTCGAATCCCGCTCATGCGACTTTAGGAGAATGCGACGAGCGGTCAGGTACGAGAAAAGGAACATGAGCATGCTGATGAGTGATAAGCTGATGGAAGAGGACCAAGAAGCGATAAAGACGAGCTGAGTAGCCGAGTAGTCCACATAATAATAGTTATTGTCGGTTTGGTTGAGCATTGGACAAAGGTCCTCGTAGGGACAAGTGACTTTTTCCATCTGGTGGGTGAAGATGAGTGCAAGTATGGCAATCGAGAACACCACCATGGGTATGACGACCATGGATGCCACGATCACAATTTTGGTAACAGGCGATTTCCACACCCGCAACGGGAAAGGTCGGCGGTCTGAGCGGGCACTCTCGTCCAGCGCCAATACTGCAGAGGAACTGAGAAATTTGGGTGACAGTACTCGCTCCGTATCTTTGCTAACAAGGGTAGCGTCGCTTTTTTCTGTGATCGTGTGCCGCAGTGTGTGCTTTTGGAAAACACGGTCCAAGGGCTCGTCAAAGGGGAGCGAGACCTGAACGCTCTCAGTCTCACACTTGGGTTCCCCATTGGGCGATGAAGGTGTCGAGGTCTTTTCCATTTTGGTTATCGTGTCTTGAATGGTACAAACAGTTCAAAGACCGGAAGGGAAAGAGCTCGTGAGATGGCGACGGGGACTGATGCGCTCAAATATCATCCACCAGCCCTAAATCCGCATTTGACAACACCAACAGCCAGGATGTATGCAGCATGGGGAAATGCCCTGGCAGTGAATCCAAAGATCTGGAGAGGCGTTCCCGAGTCCCATGCGAATGGCTGCATAACACTCGTATCCTCCTCGTCCGCATCCTTCGGCTTATATTTTGGGTTTTGGAACACGATCTAGGTGGTTATACGCGGCGGGTGATTGGCCCCCTAGAACAAGCGGCACATAATTAGGTCAGCTGACTTGCGGGTAATTCACGACGGAGCAATTTGGGAGCGATTTTCTGCGCGACTTCTGCAGCCTGCCCAGGACAAAGTACTCCTCCCGTCAGCGGGGGCGACTCGGGAGGACCCGTTGAGAAGTCAAACCTCATTGTCGGGGTTGGATTGCGCTCTCGTTCTGCGTGCCCAGCGGACCGGCGTCGGGAAAGGTCAATGTCGACGGCATTATCAGCGATGACGATCGACAATGGGCCAGGGAGTGATGCGCGCTCGATGATTATAGCAGCCATACGACGATTGGCTGCGAGTGGCACCTGACGTCTTCGAGACTGTTCAAGAGGGGTTTTTAATTGAAGTTGAGTTGATGGAGGAGAGCCGGGACGAGAGAGGAGGAAGGAGCGACTCGGCCCGGCCCGTGCACAATAGATGCCGCCGCGTGCTTACCGGACGTGGGACAAAAAGGCTTGGACTTTCAAAACTATCAAGACGATGACGCCCGCCATGTCGTCGACATTATATCGCCTCCACGCACCCGCACTGCCTCCCGACATCCCGACATGAACGACGACCCACTCATCGCCCTCGCCGCGGCTGCGCAGGATCCAGACGTCACCCCCGATCACACTGTCCCCACCACACCCGACCATTCGGGCCTGCTATGGGCCATCGCCGACCTCCACCTCTCGTACAAGGCGAACCGTGATGAGTTTGAGAAGCTCCTTCCCCGGCCAGACGATGGCCTAATCCTGTGTGGCGATGTGGGCGAGTCTGCCGACCATCTCCGTGAAGCCTTCAAGAAAGCGACGGCCTGCTTTGGCCAGGTATGGTGGTGTCCCGGTAACCACGAGCTTTATACGCTCCCCACTCAGAAAGAGCATGGCGCAAGAGGAGAGAGGAAATATGAAGAGTGTGTCGAGATTGCGAGAGAGTTTGGTATACATACGCCAGAGGACGACTTTGTCATTTGGGAAGGAGCGGGCGGGCCTTGCCTCATCGTGCCCATCTTCACGTTATACGACTATAGCTTCAGACCTGACCACGTCAAGCTGGACGACGCTCTTGCCTGGGCAAGGGAACAGAACATTGAGGCGACCGACGAACACCTTCTCCATCCCGATCCGTACTCGACGCGCATCGAGTGGTGTGAGGCTTTGCTCACCCGAACCGAACACAAGCTGTCGGCGGCAGTCGCTGCGAATCCGGATGTGAAATTGGTCATTGCTGGCCACTGGCCGCTGCGAGAGGATCTGGTCAAGCTGCGACTGGTCCCACGTTTCTCGCTCTGGTGTGGCACAAAGAAGACGGCCGACTGGCACAACAAGTATAATGCAAAAGTAGTCGTCAGCGGCCACTTACATGTCCCTAGAACAGACTGGATCGATGGCACGCGCTTCGAGGAGGTCAGCCTGGGCTACCCAAAGCAATGGCAAGAGGCCAAAGACTATGGAATGGATGTGAACGATCTCCTGCGCGAGATCTTACCAGGGCCTCCAAACCCACCGTTCGACAAAAGAGCAACAAAGTGGAGGAGGTATGGATGATAGGTACCAAGGACGAATATTAGTCTTGGTTCCTGTATTATTGTATGCAGCGAGCGCAGAAAGGGTAGGTGCACCATTTTCTGAAATGTCACTGCCATCTATATATTCGTCCAAGTCCGCATCAATTCCATCGTCCGTCTCTCGCTGCATGTCTACACTGCTGGAATGCTGAACACCGCACCTGCCTGACTGGGCACAGGCCCGTTGGAAGCGATCGGCCAATCCCCCGGCATCCTGAAACCACGCCACGACCGCCAAACACCATCGGCAGTGATGAGTGGCCAGCGTTTACCAGCATCATGCAGAGATATATTAGCCGATGCGATCAGGCCAGTGCAGGACAGCACGCCATGTCTCGCTCCGGTAGCCTGCGCCGTGGCGCATGACGTTAGCTGCTTGTCGTCTATCGATCTGCACTCGGCCAGCAGGTTACAGACTGAGCAGTCTGCGAATAGGCATGATTGAAAAGGCAAGTCAGGAACGTGGCGAGAACACGTCCAATTGCTACCGCGACTCGAGCCCACGCGTACGCCACTGCAGGAACGCCTATGTGAGCATGCGGCGAGACGTCCGGTAGTAGAAGCAGGCCTACCCAAGCACACCACAGGACCTACCAAGAAAGGGTGAAGTATAAGAGCTGTTAACCCTACTCGTTTGCTCTGAGCACTGGTACCCATCGACAGGCGCCTTACCACTCCCGGTAAGCAAGATCGAGTAGATCTCGCCATACCTACTTGCTGTCGCCCAGAGCAACACCGTGCGCCACAGTCGCCTTGTCTCGGCATATCAAGTTGACCATGTTCTTCAACCTCAATTCCCTGCTCATCGGCCTCACGGTCACGGTCAGCTGTGTCTATGCGGCACCTGTCTCCAGGCGCGCCGTCATCAACCACGATGCCGTCAAGGGATTTCCCGAGACAGTCCCGTCAGGCCTCCTAGGTACCCTTATGCTCAAGTACAAACCCTACCTCGAAGTCTACAACGGCTGCGTCCCCTTCCCTGCCGTCGACGTCCAGGGCAATACCGGGTAAGCCGCAGCCATTCGTTCTCCTTGCTTACACTTACACCCATTACAGTGGAGGCCTCGCCACTTCTGGCTCCCCCAACGGCGGATGCTCGTCCTCGACAGGCCAAGTGTACGCGCGCGCCGGCACCTACAATAACGCCTTTGCCATCATGTACTCCTG
The DNA here is from genome assembly GCA_010093805.1 of Polyplosphaeria fusca. Taxonomy (NCBI): domain Eukaryota; kingdom Fungi; phylum Ascomycota; class Dothideomycetes; order Pleosporales; family Tetraplosphaeriaceae; genus Polyplosphaeria; species Polyplosphaeria fusca. Next base: position 85,569 of record ML996186.1, read on the forward strand.
GTACATGCCCAAAGACTCTCCCTCCAGCGGCCTCGGCCACCGCCACGACTGGGAGAATGTCATCGTGTGGCTTGATTCGCAAAGCGAGTCCGCAAAGGTGCGCGGCGTCGCCATCTCGGCGCACGGAGAGTACCAAAAAGTCGACGGTCACTTCTCGGGCTCGCGGCCGCGCATTGGGTATATCAGCATCTGGCCGGTGAATCACCAGCTCATCGACACGGTCGAGCAGGGCGGGCAGCAGCCGTTGATTGCGTGGGATAGCATGACAAGTGCGGCTAGGAGCGCGATTGAGAATACGGATTTCGGCAGCGCGACGCCGAGTTTTAGGGATAACAACTTTCAGAGCTACCTTGCGGATGGGTTTATATAAAGGTGTGGATCAGATCTGGTATTGGAAGGTGCTAGCAGATGGAAAACTATTGCATTCGAAAAGGGTATTCTTGTTTCTGTCTATTCGTGATGGTGAATTCGTCATGCTTGGCGCTAACTTGTCGATTTGACAACACTGAAACTGCTATATCGAGAAGGTTGGCTTCATTTCGACTCCTCTCACGCCGAATATGCGGGTGGTGCTTCGTCTTCTAGAGGCGGAGGCGGGTCCAGGGAGCTTGGTAGCTGTGCATCTGCGCCTTCGATCTATTCATCCTCAGTCAGTAAAGACAATTCTACATGGGAGCTGCTTAGTGGACTCTGTCGGCTTCAGCAGATTTTGCAGACAAGCAAGCTGTTTTGCACACCACGCTGAAGCACTCTAGATGCACTTTGCAAGAACAAACTCACCTGCTCGCCCCTAGCCACCCTCGCAAACGCTTCTTCGCGAGCCTTTTGCAACTCCTCCCTCCTCTTCTGCAACGTCTGACTGGCACGCTGCAGTTCCCCTTCCACGTCTCGAATCCGTCCCTGCATCGTCTGCGCATTCGCCGCCAACCTCTGCAGCGCGCGATCAAGCTGCCTCTCACTATCCTTAATCTTATCATGCATTCCCATATCGCTCCAGATATTATCAAAAACAACATCCCCCCAAATACTCCCACTAGCAATATTCATCGGCCCCAGCTCCGCAACCCCCGCATCCACCTGCCTCACCTGCTCCTGCAACAACCTCGCCGAATGAAGACTACTCTCCGCCAGCTCCAAATGATTCCTCTTCTTCATACTCGAATACGTCCCGCCGCCCAGCATATCCATCTGCGACGCCCAATGCGCGTTATCCAACTGCCGCCGCGCCCCCTGCATCTGCACCCTCAGCTTCTCCAGCAAAAACGCAACATGCTTCTCCCTCTCCAACCTCTTCGCTACTTCTCTACACTGCATCCGCGCCGCCGCCACCCCCCCCTCCCTCTCATCCTCCTCCGCAAACCCCGGCGTCGGCCCCTCAAAGATACTCGCATACAGCGCATCCAGCTCGCGCTGCACGTCCTCGTGCCGCCGCGCCTCGACCTCGAATTGTAGCTTCTGCACCTCGGCTTCGACTTTCAGCTGCCGCAGATACGCGAGCTGGTCCTGCGCGGGCTTCTGCGCTTGCAGCGCGTCAAAGTACTCGCGCTCTTCTTTGGCAGCTTTGGCGGCGAAGCGGTCGGCGCGGCCGCTGGCCTTGTGCGCGAGGCGCGAGAAGGTGCTTTCGGAGTACTTTTTGTGGTCGGCGAGTTCGGAGGCGGTCTGGGATTCTAGTTGTTTGACGTGGGCGGCGGCGCGGGCGAGTTGGGCGTTCAGGTCCGAGATGTACGTGTCTTGTTGGTAGAGCTGCGAGGCGGCGGTGTCGGTTTCGCGAAGGGCGGAGAGGAGTTGGGTGTTGCGGGCTGAGGCGGAGAGGATGAGGGATTGGATTGTGGTGGACATGGTGGTGTGAGAGGCTTGGATGGATCCTGAATCAGCTGATATCGGAGTGGAGTATCGTTTATAGGGTTCTCTGAATGCGAAGTTCGATTGTCCAAGTATCCCGGGGAAGCGTAGGTGTTGTATGTGTTTGCAATCCAAAGTCCAGCACACAGCCTCGTTGGGGTTGCCTAGTTGATATAGTGGACGAGAAGGATGCCTGTAGCATGAAGCTTGGCAGTCGTTGAGACGTCTGGGTCGCCGGAGCGCTCTCCGCTCAGCCTCAGTTGTGTTATGGGGCGGAAATGTCTACGTATGTGTTATGGAGGTAGACGAGGCGACAACTTTGAGGTGGTTCGATGGTTGGCGTCAAAGGATTGGATGCACGTCAGCCAAGCAGCGCCGTTGGAGATGCACCGCCACAGAACGCCAAGACACCGCCACACCCACCAGCCCCACAGTGCACCCGAGTGAGCGGTCGAAATTGCGGGGAGACGTTGATTGATGTGATGGAGATCGTGATGGGACCCCGGCATGTCGTCATGCAGCAATTCTCGCCGCCCGTTTCTGTTGAGCTCTTTGTCGAATCGGACGACTGTTATCTTGTTTCACAACTCTCGGAAAGGCTCCGTGCCCTGAGAAGGACTGGCTAATCCTCGGACGCGGTTGCAAAACACAAGAGTAACCACACCCAGCCCTTCATATCCACTCCACAATGGGCCGCCTGCACCCACTCGCATTCCTTCGACCCCCCTTGGGCCGAGTCTGTCGACAATGGCATCCACAATTAACCCCCTTCCGTCCCTGAGCACATCCAACGACAAAGCCCGCCGTTTCCACCTCCCGTCCAATTTTGTGCCCCCACCCCGGACCTCGTCCAAGCAAATGCCGCACCGCCTCGTCGACGCAAACGCAAACCAAGGCTTCATCGCCGACGTCCTGAAGCTGCAGTCGTTCCGCACCAAGCCGCGAGTCTTCATCCTCAGCGACATTGGCAACGAGCCCGATGACGCCGAGAGCCTGTGCAGGTACTTGCTCTATGCGAACCAATTCGACACCGAAGGCCTGGTGGCATGCACGAGTACCTGGCTGAGGGACCGCGTGTGTCCTGAGCGCATGGAGAGCATAATTGACGCGTATGGCGACGTTGTCGACAATCTGAATACCCATGTACACCCCGAACACCAGTATCCAAGTGCACAGAGTCTAAAGGAGGTGGTGAGAAAGGGCGCCGAGGTCAGTAGTCTGATTGAGCATTTAAAGCGCGACGCTGATATAACTAGACGTACGGCATGTCCGCCGTGGGCGATGACATCCCCCTCTCCCCCGGTGCTGAGCTCCTCTTCGCTCGCATCATTGCACCGTCATTACATCCGCTCTGGGTCCTATGCTGGGGAGGCACCAACACGCTCGCCTCCGTATTACTCCAAATCGACCGCAGATATGCTCCCGAGGACGCCGCTCGCCTCATGTCCCGCCTTCGCGTCTACGCCATCTCAGACCAAGACGATACTGGTGCGTGGATACGGACAAACTTTTCAGACGTCTTCTACATTTCGTCGGTACATGGATGGAATCAATACGGAATGGCAGCGTGGACGGGAATCTCAGGAGAAGAATATTACGGCTTCGACCAGGGAGGTCCAGACTCGACAAAGGTCAGCAAGCAGTGGATAAGAGACAATGTGCAGGTGGGACCACTAGGGACGGCATATCCAGATTTCAAGTACATTCCCGAAGGAGACACGCCGACGTTTCTGTTTCTGGTACAAAACGGCCTTGGTATTTCCGAATTCCCAGACTACGGTAGCTGGGGCGGCCGATATACCAAGACTGATGCGAGTGCAGGTAGCCTCAACGGCAACCATTACAGCGACACAGTGGACCGCGTCAAAGGCAACGATGGCAGAATCTACACTTCTAACCATGCCACCATCTGGAGATGGAGAGATGCCTTTCAAAACGACTTTGCTGCCCGGATGAAATGGACCATCACTTCAGACTTTGCGAGGGCAAATCACCACCCCGTAATTTCTGTGAACGATTCTACCGGCATCACCCCTGTCCGGATCACCGCTGATGCTGGAAGCACCGTTACTGTCAATGCCAGCAAGACCTATGACCCGGATGGCGATGAATTAACCTTCAAGTGGTGGCATTACAAGGATCCCACGGCAAATCAGTGGCTTGTAGACGCCGAAGTCGCTGATCTTCTGATAGAGAATGTTGATAAAGAAGGCAGGGTTGTGAACGTCACCCTACCCGAGCCAGGGCGATGCGGTGTGGATTGGGTCACAAAGAAGCCTATGGAAAAGGGCCAGATTCTGCACCTGATCCTCGAGGTCACGGATAGCGGAACACCAGCGCTGACGACTTATCGAAGAATTCTGATTCAATGCATGAACAAAGGATTGGTAGGTCCGTCACCGCCCGTGGAGCGGATCGAGGAGAGGCCGGTGGATGAGGTCGCTGCTATTCCTGCTGGAGAGACGGATGCGCCGTCGAGTGATGCGACGGGAGACAACAGATCGGCGCAGGCGAGAGACGATTTGCTTATCAGAGCCGTGAAGAGGAGGATTCCGGGGAGCTGGAGGGAGAGTGTGTTTGATTGGTAATGGCAGACATGCTTGTGTTTTGAATATGTAAGCCGAGAAAGCTACCTTGTCCAACACGGGATTAATGGCGAAACGAATCATGAGCAATGGCACAAACGTCCAGATTTTTCTCGCTGCAATGTGTGCATGGCATAGCTGAAGCGATTGGACAACGACGGTGCTTGTCTCAGGCGTAAACCCGCTAGTGCGTGCATCCTTCAGATTACGACTTCATCAGCTCTCCTCAACATCAACTACACCAGCTCCCCTCGACACCAGGTCAGCCTACCTCATTCCCCTTTCTTGTCCTCTCTGCCTTTGCGCCGTCGACCTCGAGAGCCTCGCGTAAAAGCAGCTCGCCGCCCGAGCAAAAAGACGATAGTGAAGATGAGTCTCGATGGGAAATCACTGTCTGCATTGGACGAGGAGGATGCCTGCTGGGAATCTACTTCTGACGTTTCAATGGATGCCGAGACTTCTCGTGGAAACGACGACTTGGACAGCCAGCCATGGGATGTTCCAACCAGCACTGCAGAGTGGACCGTGACACCCAACGCAAGCTTCCGTAGAGCCGACGAGGATCCAGCTGAAAATCCATCCAAACTGTGCAGTCAATGCTCTCAGATCGATTTCCAGGCAGCTTTCCGACTCGACGCCTCCATGGTCAAGTACGGTCCGAAGCGGACGTGCTCCTTCTCCGGGCTTTCGCGATCAATGCTCGAGTCCAATTGCCCCGCCTGCCAAGTCTTTGCGCAAATTGTGTACAAGGAATTCACCCCAGACCAAGAAGCAAGTTTGGATTTGGATAAAACTACGTTTGAAGGTCAGCTGATTGCTAAGAGCTCCGATAGCCTTTGCCACGTCGACATGGAAACCGAAGATTACTCGTACGAGTCTTATCGACCCGTCATACTTATGATAGTTTTGCTTATGCCTCCGCTTCCATACCAAAAGCGACCTAGCGACTCATTCTATTATTGGCGCTCTTACGACAATGGCGAGCAGTCTTGGGAGAACGTGCAGCCTCGTGGCTTCATTACTCCCGCAGCGGAAAAAGAGTGTCCGAACATTAATCTCATATCCCCAGTTTGGGACGAAGGCTTTTGCTACGGGCTGCCTCTGGAAGAAAAAGTGAATCGTCACCGTCTCACCACAATGCTACATCGATGTCAACAGCATCATCCCCAATGCCGTGCAGATCGCGGATTTGACTTTCCTCAAAAAGCTCATGTAGTAGACTGCAAAAATCGGCAAATTGTGCCAATGATTGATGGGCACGACTACCTGGCATTGAGCTACGTCTGGGGATCTGAGTCTGCTGGTAGCCGACTTAAACAGCCCAGCAACGACGAAGACTTTCACTTACCGCCACTTTTGCCACAAATGGTCGAAGACGCAATCGAGGTCACCATTTTTCTTGGTTATCGCTATCTTTGGATTGATTCTGTGTGCATCAATCAAAGTCACACTACCGAAAAAGCATTTCAAATCCAACAAATGGGAAACATCTATTCCCATGCCGTTGCCACCATTTGTGCCCTGGGAGCACATGCCAACGTTTCACTTCCTGGAGTTTCCCAAGACCGCCGCACTTCACCTTTTTTCCAATCGCAAGGCTCGACATACATTTCACTCCCAGAGCCGGACTTTTTACGACGTTCTCTTCTTCAGACGGCGGAATGGTCCAAACGGGCTTGGACCTTTCAAGAAGCCATGCTCTCGAGGCGATGCATCTTCTTCACCGAAGAACAAGTCTCGCTGGTCTGCCGTGAATCACATCAAACCGAGTCACTCTCGCAGTTATGTCGGCCTTGGATCTGGGGCTCCAGTGTGAATATCTACGGCGCGATCTATGGTGACAAAGTAAACATTGTCGGTCTTTCCTTTGAACGCTTCGCCCGTCACTACATAAGACGGCAACTGTCTTACGAAACAGATGCTCTAGATGCTTTTACAGGGCTGCTCTCCGTGGCTGCGACGCAATCATACTTTGGCTTATTGCTTCCGCTTGTTCCAACAACACGCACAGAGTCTGCGTTTGCTCTCGCTTTACTTTGGCAAGTCGAGGATACCTATGGAACCACTGGAGAACTTCGAGCGGACTTTCCATCCTGGTCATGGATCAGGATAAAGCACGGCGACATAGACACCCGGCTTGTTGGTACAGGCCGATCGGCAAAAGAGGAGCTGTACAGCGACCCATTACAGCGAGCTCTATGTACATGGAATGAAAGTGAAAACCCTTGGACAGCCTCGATATGGGTGCAGACACTTGAAGACGAGTTAATCTCCATCGACTCTTTGTTCAACAAATATTCTCACACCAAAGTTGTCCCAGAGCAATCTCAAGTACTAAAATTGTCATCATATATAGCAAAGTACAAGCCCCTCGCAAGAAAGGTCTGGAAGGGATATCTCGAATCGCGGGATTACACTGAGGTAGCATTGATCCCGTCGGACAAGCTCCCCTTCGACCTCCCCCGCCAAGGCCAGCCAGACCGAGAGCGCAAGTACGATGGAGAGCGAGCGAACAATACCTGTGTATACGATTCTTCGCCGCCAGAAAAAGAGCCTGGAGAAGAGTTTCGCTTGGCTGTGCTGCTTGTAGTCACGGAACCCGGCACGCAGGATTCCACGTCGTATTGGATGGCATTGGAACCGGCGTACGAAGAGAGTGGCAGACAGTTTTATAGGCGAGAAGGGATTATCTCGGTCGATGGGAAGATGGAATTGAAAGAGGGCTGGCAAAGTATGCCGCGCGATGAGGTGTGGTTGATCTGAGCGGAGGCTTTGATTCTCTTCTCTAAGTGGCTGACGCACTGTGCATCGAGCTTGCATATTGTCACCCGAATCGTCTCATCGACACGGTTCTCGGCAGGCACGTGATACCCCTGACCTGACGCCTTTGCTTTTTTCGGGGTTCATGAGGAGGAAACCCCGGCGCTTCGTACAATTCCAGCACTACTCATTACACCACCCAAAATAACAACGTGTTCATTATACAGACATCCAACTAGCGTCGTTGTGAGCCTCTCCAAATGCAAAGAAAAGAGTCATGTTGACATGGGCGATGTGCACTAATAATCCAGAATGAGTTTCGGGTATTCGGTTGGCGATTTCATCGCAGCGGCTGACAAGGCTTTCTTGGTATGTCTCACGACAGATGCTACTTAGACATATTACACTAACACTAATCCCTGCTAGGTCTGGAAAAAGTGTAAATCTGCCCCAGAAGATTACGCGGATCTTGCACACCGTGTACATGTCCTAGCCGTCACTCTCTCCGCCTCGAAGGACTACCTAGACCAGAATGCGAGCCAACCCTCATCGAGCTTGCAAGCGCTAACACTAGCGCGCAAGGGATGTCTGGAAACACTAGGCGAAGTCGAAGAGCTTCTCAGCAGATATACCGACGTCGGAAACATACCGGGTAGCTCATATCGCCAAAGGCCGTATCTTCAGGTTGCCAAATTCATAACAAAGGACATTGAAGGGTTAAAAGCGAAGCTGTCGAACCACGCTCATCTTCTACAACTTGGCTTAAACTCCACGACTCGGTCAGTAGTGAATATCGCTTAGAGAACCAATGCTGATACGCGCTGCAGATCGACAGTTACAGACCTCCAAGCGAAGTTAGACACCCTTCTTCAACAATACCAGCAGGGTGCCCGCCGGCCGAGCGTCTTCTCGAGCGTGAGTAACAATACACTACAGGTCGATCAAGGTGCCCTTCTCCGCCATATTACCACTGACCTGGAGGACGATTATCTGAATGCCGACGCGATCGAGATGAACAAACCTTATATTGCATCATGGCTGTCTGAAGTGGTCGCTGATGGACGGTTGGATGACGTACCGAGGTTAAGCGTCGCAGATGATTCACTGTCTCTTGCATACAGCTTGACAGTGTCGACACCAACCGGAGACGCGGACAGTCGCAGTACTATGGAGAGGGTCTCCTCCATGAGCAATTTGGCCATCAAGACGATACCCGAAAATGTTTCCACCTCGTCCGGAAGCATATTCACAGATCATTTGTCAACATGCGACATGTCTTCTAATGCTGACACGTCAGTTTCAGCGTTCACGGCAATAACTCCTCCTGAAACCGAGACGGTATTCCCGATGCTATTGTCGTACTTCAAAACGGATCCAGATGCGCCCATGAATGCAGCGATCATGTCATATCGGATCAACGAAAGTTTCCGACAACAAGATTGGAGTCATCGGGGATTCCTCACACGTAAAGAAGTTATGACGGTTTGCGAAGACATCATCAAGCACTTGGAACACACTCAATCCTTACCCACGAACGATGCGGCCAAAGTCCTCGGTAATCTACAAGGATTCGTCATCTATAGTGACTTGAACCGGGATGGACAGCTCAGTGAGCAGGAGTATCAATCTCTTATACAACGTCTAATCGAGAACGTCGCAACATTGAGGCATCGTTCGATTTTAAAAGAGCTAGATACAACCTCGCTGTATCATGCCAAAGATTGTCGAAACGGATTGCCTTGGTGCGAGAAGAAGTCCGCCCACAAGATGGCCACGCCTCCTTTAGACGTCTTTTCAGGAGACTGGAAGCCTGAGAGGGCATGGATGGCAGCCAAATCATTCACTGCTATGGCCAAGGATGCCGAATCAGTGGTGAACACGATCGGAACTTTTGAACGAGACTGGCTACTCACTCTTTCCGGATCACTCCGAAGGTACACCGTGGAAAGCCTTGTTTCAGTGAGGAAAGCTGCGCTTGCATTCACGCTGTTCGAAGACCCAGATAAAGGATTGAGACTTTCCGATCTGGACGCTATGATTCTGTCATATGGGCTAAGAAATGAGTCAACTTTATCCCGCGCGTCATCACAAGAAATATTGAATTTGCAGCAACTTAAGATCGCCATGATCGTTAGCTTTGACATATTGTGTCATATCAAGGCTTTTTCTGGCTACTTGCCTGCCAATAGTAAGGAGCGGCTGAACCAAAAATCCAGCTTTCAGCGCTCGAAAACGCTTCAACAGACCTGGAGCATACGGCACATGAGCTTTCGCGCACGTATCATCGCGCAGAAGGTGAAGAAATGGGACGATCAAGTTCGACAAAAGATCATAGATGTACGCCAATGGAAAGGCTTGGCTGATATCAAAATGAATGCTTTGCTGGAAGTGAAGCAATCCATGGAAATAGATCGGAGGGTCGTGACGCGTATTTTGAAGCAGGAGAGCTTTCGCATCAAAGTCAAGGCACTCAAGCTTTTTCCAACCGCCACGGATACCCTCAAAGATCGCAAATTTCGCATATCTGTCTCGATAGATTACGAGGAGCAACCGCCTTGGGTCACTCCCAAGCAAAAAGGCAAAAGAGGCCATGACCACGATGTGGAGCTCGTCATGCCGTTCATGTCGAAACGCGATGAGCTGCCGCCGATATGGTAAGAAGCATGTCCCGATCAATCTGCATTTGGACACTAAAAATCTACAGGAAGGTTCAAGCATACTCGTCAATCAAGATCTTGCTTTTGGACGCCGACGGCCGATCGCTTCCCACAAATCACAACGCGCCTGATCAGGATGTCCTAATTCGCCAAAAGATATGGAAGGATGAAGATGACTGGTGGAATAGTAAGCCGCCCGCAAGTTGCCGCAACGAAGCGTTCTCTATGAATACTGATACACTTTTTGCAGACAAGGTCCAGGGCGAGATCGTCCTTCGAACCTCTTTCGCTGAAGCCAAATTCGAAGTTGAGATGCTAGGCTATGAGCACCTGCGATCGACAGTCGCCCCGTTTAAGCGGAATTGGGCACAATTCTCCCGAGACATTTGGCCGCTTATGCATGGGAATGCGACAGTGATGCCGTGTTCACTGATAGAAGAAGGATTGAGTACGAGACATACTAGATCGCTCGATGGCACAGAAGGTGGTGTCGTTCAGCTGGATAATCTGCTTCAGGATGCCCTTGATGCGTGGTTATAGGGACTCAAGGCCGATTGGTGCACGTGCAACGAATACTACGATGTCATGAAACGCCAACTAGAATTAAGACGAGCCCCAAGAGGCAAAACGAGTCGAAGAGCAATCCAGGAGCAACACTTGATATGATCTGCCAAAACAGGACGCGTCGATACCATTCAAGTGAGAGTTCTCCCTTATTCTAAGCTCGGACATGAGCTGATGTCCACAGATCGAACCACAGATCGAACGCCGACCGCAAATGGCCCCTCCAGACAAATTCGCATTTTCAGTGGCATTTGAGTGACTGCAGTCTAGGGCACCGCTTTACATCTTCATCAGAGCCGGTAACCGATGCGCAGAGACAGTCAGGCTCGGAAGATGAATCATCTAGCCCATAAATGAAGTGCAAAAGTCGTAGCGTCCCAAACAAGACACCATCCTCATTTCCAAAGGCAACCCTTTTAACATATCCTCTCCTCAATCCCTCTCTTCCTCATTCCTACCCCTACTACCGCTATGCCAAATTACTATCACCTAATCCATCAGTTCCTACTCCCCCAGCGTAAAAATGTATGCAAAACGCTCACCCTCTCTAAATCGATACCTCCGATACGCTTGCCACAAACTCACCAACGTCAACACAACTGTCGAGACCCCGAAAATGAGGGCAATGATTGTGGAAGGAGACCAGGAGCTGTCGTCCTGGCATTGGATATCGAGTGGGGTTGGGAGAGGGGGTGAGGGGGGCATGATTTGTTGGGGGTTTGTGTGGGTGAGATGGAAGGGGGATTGAATGGGGGATTGGTCAGGGATTATGGTTTTTGGAGTCAAGATGCTTTGGTGTCTATATCATGGTTTGACGGTGCTGGTGTTGTCATCGATGTAAGTACGTACGTGGAGGTTTGAGAAGTAGTCCTGATTGCTCTAGGACTCGCTATGTTAGGACTCGCTGTGTAAGGACTTGCCGTGTTAGGACTTGCTGTGTTATGAAGCTTAAAAGCCATGCACTGTTCAGGACATGAGGTTTAGGTTCCGGGATGTCTTGTTGAACGTGCGGACTTCGCTGCTTCCGCACATTTTCAGGACTTGGTCGTCAGGACGGATTCAGTCCTGCGACCCGAGTGAGTCGTGAGCAAATGAGCCGCCGCAAATGCGAGAATCAGGTATGCATTCGAGAGAGTGCGCGGCGCGTCATCGCTCGAGGAAAGGCCGGAAGGACTTTCAGCGGCCGATCGGGTTTGGGGATTACTTTTGCGACCGCTTACATGTTTGAATTCAGGACTTTTGCGTAGATCCATGTGTGGCTGACGTTTAGGACTCGTTGGGCTGAAAAGTCCTGAACCGCGCACTGGCCGGTGAGTGTCGAGAGGCGCAGCGCACACGAGATCCGCCTCACTTTTCAGGTCTGAATTCTTGACGGCCACCAAGTCCGTGCATAGCGTGGCGTGTCTGTAAGAACAAAGTCCTGGACTAAGGTAGGGACGAAGGCATCCCAGCTCGTGGTCTAATGTTCATAGGCAGCTTTTGAAATATATCAATTGCACTTATTCTTGCTCTTAAAGATTTAGGACTTTTGCATATCTCAAACTGTAGTCTTCCGAAGTTTTCCTAGAAGATCATCTCAACTCGTTCTTGAACATGGAAGAATGCGTGCTTAGGTGGAGTCGCAACACATTTCGTATACTCTAAGATGTGTGTAATTAGATCACGTGAGAAGGATGGAACGGACCCATACGTGTACTCATCGCGTTCCTGCCGACCATTCGTCATCGCTCAACAACTTCAGGACTTTGGACTGGCTGTTCAGAATCAGGACTCGCGCTACGCAAGCCAGCTCGCTTGCTCCTGGTCCGCCGATGTCAGGATTGATCACACGCGCGACTGCCTTCGTGGCTAAAATTAGGGTTTGACTGTCGCTTGCGAACCCGCGCGGCTGGGAGACTAGGACTTACTGTGGCTGTTTGGTAGCACCGTGTTCAGGACTTGTTGGTCTGACCCCGCACTGATAAATGGCGCAGCGAGCGCAAGAAATCCGCCTCACTTCTCAGGACCATGGATTAAACGACCAATGAAGGGTCTCGCAGATCCAAACGGCTTTTTTTTAGAGGGCGGTGAAATTGCAGGATTCCGCTGCCAGACATTATATGTGAGCTGAATATTAACCTGCGTTTCCGTTGTCTTAGATGAACATATCGAAACTCGCAGGAATTTGTGTCCGAGAAGGCTGTCTTTTAAAAAGTCGCCATATTCATTTCAAATAGTCCCAGCCACCGCCTAATATATCCTCTTCCTGGATCACTGGAATCATGTCTGATGAGCTCGGAAACTCCAATGATGCACGGGTACATCGTAGCCCTAAAATAGTAGCCCGGCACATGGTTGACGGCCTTCTGGCGGGCTTCGATCTTTTAGAAGAGCTGGAACCGTGCGGTATGACTTTTATCGAAGTAGCGACTAAGTTAATGACCTCAATCTATAGAAGGTAGCGAGTTGGAAACGCCCCAAGAGCCTCGCACAAAGTGCGGCACATCGGATGACGGTAATCGACTCAGCCCACGGCAAATGAAAACAAAACCACTGACAAGGGCCTTTGTACAGCGCCACTATTGTCCAACCTCCATGGCTATTCAAATTCGTCGACTGCAGAAGAGCCATTGGAGCCTTCTGACGACGAGATCTGGGAACCTTTTCTGCAGCGGTATACGAGACTGCACGGCGTACCGAATCGAAAACCGCCTAAATTTCGAGACTATCTTCTTCAACTGGAGCCCGTCGATGAAGGCCATATAGTATGTCCTTCATGCAGCAACTACATTCACGACATATTCAAACCAACGTTGGCGAGCATACGAGAACACTTTTTCACGTACCACCTTACTCCCCGATTTCCCCAGCTTGACGAAGACGTTTCCTACAATGACCAAATCAAGAAGGCAATATGGGCCTTGATGGAAAGGTACAGTTGTTTTCATCTTGCTTGGGACCTTGTGGCTCATAGCTCCACTTTGGCCGAAGAAGACATTGAACGACTACGAGCGGAAACTGTCGAGGTCGGTGCAACAAACCATATATATCCCACGTTGGAGGTTCCCAGGATTTTCCCCTTTCTTCTTCGTCTTCAGCTTACTTGCGACGGAAAATTGCAGTGTACTCAAGCAACATGCTCAAACCCTAAAAAGTTCAATGCCACCGAAACCGGGCTCCGCAAACATTTCGTACTATTTCACTGTCCACACCTACATCACGACGGAGAGCTACTTCAAGACGGACCATCGGAAATCCAAGAAATATGGGAAGATGTTACTAGGAAACTTGAAGAAGAAGAGGAGTTGATAAAGAGCATCTTCGAACAGGCTGTACGTCAACGGAAGAAATGGAACGCCACCGACGACATCCAGCGCAATCACTTCCATAACCAAGATAGTCGAAGGATCATGATTCGTACATTAGTACATCAACGGCTCACAAAAATGCGCCAGTGGACTATTCTGCGGGATCTACAGAAAGTGTTTTCGAGAAATCATCGAAAGCTTCAAAAAAGCATTCAATTTAGCGGCATCGACATTTTCCAGCGTTTAGGAAAGCGCTGGAAGCGATCAGATGACGTACTGCGCGAAGGACTACTGACATACAGGAATATTCTCCGTGGGTCGCAACCGTGTCAATTGAAGCAGATTTTCTCTTTCATCAGCTTGTCTTACGCCATGGCAGAGGTTCTAAAATCACGCGGGAAAGAAATACCATTTTCTCCCAGTGTAAGGGATTTCTTCACATTCCGCAGATGCATTCAGAAAGAAGAGGATCAAATGTTGTACGATCACCTGGTCGTATTCGCCTGGCCTAAAGACGCCTTCGAGTTTGTGTTCGCCGATGCATGCGATTACACTGAACAGGAGATGGAATTAACATCGTGGCCTGCCCCAGTGCTGGAAGCTCCTACGTCACCATTGACGAGTATCTTGAAGAATTTTGTCAACAAAATCACAGTCGCAGCCACAATGGACAGTGGATTTGACTTTTCCGCCTTCTTGGAAACGAGACACAGACCGGCTGACGAAGTGTCGGCGTCGCCAATATGCCCAGAACAAGACACAGACACGAGTCAGACCTCGGATTCTGAACACCAAGAGATGGCAAATGATGATCTCGGGGATGTCTATCAATGTTTGCAACAGACACCTGTTTACCGCATCGTCAGTAAATTTGTGATATGTAAGTTCTGTGGCTGCTTTGAAAATCTAGAGAGACACTTACACCAACACAGTCATCTCGAATCAAGGAATAATTTTACTCTACCTTGCAGATGAAGGAAGGCGCGTTCGGCTTCGATCTGCTCGGCATCGAACTGTATCGCCTTATGAAATCATTGAAGGCACCATGGCACTTGTTGCAGAAGATTTTGGGCTATTGGATGACGCGACTTACGACAGCATTTGGCCAGCCTTCGATCAACTTTGTCTGGCATGGTGCGCAATGCAGTCCTTTTCAGGACCAACTGGTCTCAAGATTGAATCATCGGTTGCATATTATTCCCAACCGAAAAAGCGCAGTTCAATTTCATCCGAAGAGAGATCCCCTAAAAGACCGTACGTAAGACTGGAATGCCACCTTCATTTTCTAATCTAGTGACACAGCCGCTGTTTGAGCAGTGATACATCTTGCACAGCATCTTCAGCAACTCAAGAATCTGCATACGAGAGAACACCATCCTCAGGCACTTCAGCTGTACCCATGAACCGGGCAGCTTGTACATTTTGCCAGAAAGAGTTCAATGGAACTTACTGTCGTGGAAATTTGCAGCGCCACATGCGTGAAGAACATCTGCAAGCTCAAGAAAAGCACTGTTGTCGATTCTGCGATCACAGTTCTGCGAGGAAGCACAATGTTCGCGACCATGAGAAGAGAAAGCATGGATATCCATAGGAATGAACCCCGGGCATCCATTGTACATTACGTGTCTTCTTTGGAAATTACTAACACGATCGTGCGTGTCTTTTTCTAACACCACATGTGAGTGACCGATATCTTTTTCATGATGTTCCCTACTCATACATGCGGACAATATTTAGAGTACATGGTCCTTCTCATCTACAATCTGCACTTTGATACTCCCATTACTCAAGTCTGCGCATGTGTTGAGAGCATCGAGAGCATTCTCCAGTGGAAATGTATGCGTTACCAATGGTTTGAGATCCAAGATTTTCCCTGCCAGGCACTGAAGTCCCGTGGGCCAGGTGTCGCGATATCGATTGATAAATTTGAGATCGATCTGTAGAAATGAGTATGAGACGCGAAGAAAGTACCATCGGCATACCTCGGCTAGCGACAGGTGCATGAACGGCAGATTGTTCATAATCGATTTCCCAACCCCAATCACCATCACTGTTCCACCCCTTCTGGCGGTGTAACATGCAGTCACAACGCTATTCTCCACCCCAGTACATTCTAGCACTGTCTCTGGTGCAACATATTCACCCCCACCCTGCCTGGTTTCCACTCCGAACAGCGCCCTGATCATTTTCGCGTTGCTCTCCGCGTCCAGATTCCGATCTACTTGATACGTCAAACAGCTCGGTACGAACTTTTTCGCGAAGTCGAGCCGGCGCGGTTCGAGATCCGTAATAACAAGCGGATGCGCTCCGGACGCGCGGGCTGACGTGAGCGCGATGAGGCCAATGGGTCCAGCGCCGCAGATGACAGCGCCTCTGCCTAGGGATAGTCCCGCAGATTTGATGCCGTGCATCACGACAGAGAGAGGCTCGAGTAAAGCGCCTTCGGAGCATGTGACGTTATCGGGCAGTCTGCATTCAAAATCCAATTAGTCTGGACGTTCAAGTAGGATGGGCCCTGCAGGCCTGAATTGAGCCTTAGAACAAGGTATCGGGAGTGAAGACAAATGAGCATTACCGATGACACCATTTGGCTGGGTGAACCTTGTATCTCTGGATTGTGCCGTCATACGGATAAACACCCGCAAATTGTACGTCTTCGCATAGGTTGTATCTGCCGTCCTGACATAGAAAGCAGTCTCCACACGGCACTCCGGGCTCAACTGCTACTCTATCACCTAATCAAGATTAGCTACAATTAAACAATTTTATACATTCGGGTGAGTGGCGGAGTACCTGGCTTGAGGTCAGTGACGCCATCACCGCACTGCAGTACCACGCCTGCGGCCTCGTGACCAAGGATGCAGTCCCCTTCTACGACGAGCGAGCCTATCCTTCCAGATTTCCAAAAGTGAATATCGGACCCGCAGACGCCTGTCGCCTTGATGTGAAGAAGGACATCGTTTGGACCAGGGCTGTATACAGGGGCGTCGACTTGCTTAAGGTTGTGATCTGCCGTGACTTGCAGCGACGGATTTGGTAAGGGAGTTTTGATAGTCTTTGACCGAAAATTTGGATCGCTATTCGAAGCCAATGGTAGCATTAGCAGAAGTTGATTAAGGAGATTGGGGGATTTGTTACTGAAGGACTCATCGTAAAATTGGAAGTAAGGTGTGGTATCGGGAGCAAATGATTGGAAGAAAGTATATACCGCAAGATGACACCAAACCAGATTCCTGCTGCAGATAATTTGAATCTCTAGTAACGAAATATCTCCTTTTATCGTTTAGAGTGTTCATTGAACTAGATATGCGGAGACCGATGCTTTCCAAGACGACACGCAGAGGGAGCGGGGTAAGGCGGAGAGCCAGCGGACAGACCAAAATAGGTAACCCGAAAGTGGTCGAGAAATATGTGACACAACTCCAATATACTGAGCGAATCTTGTGAAGTAGAAGGAACTTTGGCGGCGTGTGAGGCAAACTCAAGGTGTGGGTAATCCTTTGCAAAGAAGGTCGGTACATGTTGAGAACTAATTCATTCATGGTGTAATGATGTCGCAGAAGCGCAACTTGGCATCCTAAACTTGTCTTCAATGTCATTGGCGCCTCGATAATGGTGACCTTGACACGATATCCAGAGTTGCTTCTTCAAGCGTCTGCGGTTAGCGTTGCGCGGAGGTGTCTCCGCTCGACTTGCTCCTTTCCATCGAATTTAAAGCGCAGCAAATCCAGCGACGCACTCAACCACTGGAGGTTGGAAAACGGTGAGGTAGGATGTGCCGGATCTCCGAGACACGCAACCCTTCGCGTAGTCGGTACCGGTACCACTTCGGACGGAATCTAGCATCACCCCAGTGACCCCACCTTCGTTGCGGGACACTTCGGCTTCTTCTCCATCATGCAGAACGCGACCGTAACAATTTGGCGAAAAGTTATGGCCAATTTTATCTTCAATCCAGCTTCTCGTCCGCGCATTGCATCTCATCGCTTCCAAAATGTTTGTTTTAGGTGACCAAACTCAAGTACCCAAACCCGGAGTCACACGGGTCAAGCGGGGACGCAGAGAGAGCCAATAAGAGCGGTGAAACCTTTTTCTCCATCGGAGGAGTGGCCCCTCCCACATGGTCGGAAGGCGGCCGTGGGGTTTGGAGTAAAAGGCTGCCCGCTCGGCTCCTCCCTTCATCGTCACTTCACTTTAATCATCTTCACATAGATATCATCCACCGCGATTCTCTATGCCTACGAAAGAGATTGTCAAATTGGCTTCTGGCCATGACATGCCACTCGTGGGGTTTGGACTGTGGAAGGTGCCAAAGGAAACAGCTGCAGATACCGTCTACAATGTATGCCAAGGTCCTTGAAATCGTACTAGTCTAACTATCAAACAGGCAATCAAAGTTGGATACCGACTCTTCGATGGCGCATACGACTACCAAAACGAGAGAGAAGCGGGCGAGGGCATCCGCCGCGCCATCAAAGAGGGACTAGTGAAACGCGAAGACATATTTGTGACGACCAAACTCTGGAACAACTATCACGCAAAAGAACATGCGGTTCCCATGGCGAAGGCCCAGAACGAAGCCTGGGGTCTCGGATATATTGATCTCTTCCTTATCCACTTCCCTGTTGCACTGGAGTACATTAGCCCTGAGAAACGCAGATATCCTGTAAGAAAAAATTCGCTATTTAGCATCCTTGGACGATGGCTAACATTGCTTGAAAAGGGCTGGTGGATGGACGACGCGCAGAACATCATTTCGCCAGCGAAGGTGCCTATTCGAGAGACATGGGAGGGTCTCGAATCACTGGTCGATTCTGGCCTCGCCAAGTCGATCGGTGTCTCCAACTTCCAGGCGCAGCTACTTTACGATGTCATGAGCTATGCCAAGTATCCAATCTCATCACTCCAGATCGAGCACCATCCGTACCTTATGCAGGCAAATTTGATTCGCCTCGCGCAAGAGCACAATATCGTGGTCACAGCGTATAGCTCGTTCGGACCGCAATCTTTCCTGGAGCTCGCGCCAGATTTTAGAGACCGGGCAGCGAAAGTCGACCTTCTCTTCGAAGCCGATGTTATCAAGAGCATTGCAGAGAATCACAAGGTTACACCAGCCCAAGTACTACTCAGGTGGGCCACGCAGCGCAATATTGCCGTCATTCCGAAGTCGAACAATTCTTCACGTTTGGCACAGAACTTGGATGTGTTGAAGTTTGACCTTACGCAGGGCGAACTGGATTCAATCACAGCATTGGATAGAGGGCTACGTTTTAATGACCCTGGCCATTACTTGCCAAATCACCCCTTGCACATCTTCGCGTAGCGGCAAAGATGATTGTCGAAGATGCTCAATTGGGAACGACTAGCAGAAAAGCACATCAAAGTCTTCTTTCCTCACCCGGGACCTCTTTCGTGCTAGATTACAATGACTGAACCAGTAGAGCGAGCATATGCATCACCAATTCATGTTGTTCACTCAATCAGACTCGATCAAGCTTACTTGAGCGGTTTATCTAGATGCTTCGATCCCTCTCATCAGTCAAACGAACTTCTAACTGACGATGGTACCTCCAAATCTGAAGAGTATCCACCAATAATCCCTCTGCCCCGAGATGATAGACCGATACCTCGGCTGACAGATTGCGGCACTTAACTTCGAAACATCCCGCGATCGCAGCACGGCTTGAGCACACCGTGACATAATGATGCCGCCAACTTAGGCTTAGAAGCCAAGCGAAGCCAACTAACGACCGTTTCACCACATCTGACAGCGGAGCGGGATTCTGACATGTCAAGGAGCGAAATCCACAGAGCCTTGGCAGGCTCGCACCGCGTGTTTCAAATGTTTCAACGCACCACGCACGGAAATTTATTTGACTTGGCAGCTCCAGGACAGGCCATGTTTCTCGAAAAAATGTTCTGCTCGGTTTCGTATCCAGTTACCTGGGTGGAGTCCGCCGCGCACTTGGTACCGGGACGCAGGACGTCTCCGTTGCGCTAGAGCTATTTTGGCAATCTGAGTGCGGGAGATAGATTGTAGCTTTCGAATTGCACGCATTGGCTCACGATAGTCACAGCCACTGGCCTGACCTGCAATCACAGCGAGCAATGCAATGCGGGTCGCATTTACAAGCAGTACTCGAGGACATTCAAAGTGTATATAAGGGTCGCTGAGACATCGATCTTACATCCTCACCATCTCCAGGACAATCTTTTCTTCACATTCGCTTCTTTGCCATTCCATTCGTTGATCACTTGCACTCTCTTGACGAGAATTCGTTCAATCCATTCTTTTCGCCTACATCACGACTTAACAATCCGAATCGCTATCTCCAACGAAGCCATCCATTGAAGATGCATTTCACCACTTCTACGCTTCTCCCACTCCTAGCGGTGCCTCTCGCTAGCGCCCATTACACATTCTCCGGCCTCATGCACGATGGCAAGATGGTCGGACGCGACTGGGAGTACATCCGCGAGCACAAGCGAGGCTACATGCCCACCAAATTCGACGAGATCCTCGCCGACGACTTCCGCTGCAACCAAGGCGCCTCGTCTGGCGCAAGCACCAGCGTATACAGCGTCAAGCCCGGCGACAAAATCGGCTTCAAGCAAGCTTTTGGCGCAACTGCCATCGAGCATCCTGGCCCGGTCCAAGTCTACATGAGCAAAGCCCCCGGCGATGTCAAGAGCTATGATGGTAGCGGTGACTGGGTCAAAGTCTTTGAAGGCTTGCTTTGCAAAGATCAGGGCGCCGAGGGCCTCAAGACGAACTCTTGGTGCTCATGGGGCGACAACACAATCGACTTTGTCGTTCCCTCTACGCTTCCCTCTGGCGAGTACCTCGTTCGCGTTGAGCACATTGCTATCCACGGAGCGCACGACAAGCAAGCCGAGTTTTATTACTCCTGCGCTCAGGTCAGCCTTGAAGGATCTTCGGCCACTTCCATCCCTGGCGAGAAGGTCAAGATTCCCGGCGTTTATGCTGTCGACGATGCGCCCATCAACTTCTCCGTTTGGGGTCAATCCACAACGTACCCTGAGATTCCTGGCCCGGAAGTCATTCCTGGCGGCCAGTTCAGGGGATCTGTTGATGGAAAAAGTGCGCAGACGGTGACGGTTCAGGGCGGCTCGGAGCAAAACGAGAAGGAGCCGGTGCAGACACCTGCGGCGACTTCGTCGGCTGCTGCGGCACAAACGTCATGCCCGCATATTGGATCTCCCGCTGTGAGGGCGAGAGCTGTCATTGCGTAGGTTGTTGCACATACTTACATTGCATGTTGAAAGCCATGTCACATCCATATTTTCACGCAATCTTTGCTTTCTTCGCTGTACCTATTAAGATTCATCTTGTACATATATTTGCTTGGAGAGGTACATCTGAATGCAATCGACTCTTAAGTCTTGCACTCGAAATAAACCGATTGCCTTACTTTGAAAGGCTGAACCTTTCAATCAAAAACATGATCAAAGCGATATGCAGTGACAGTAACTGACAAGCCCAAACGAGACAGATACTGACAGTGTCGAGATAGAAACTAGTAACGTGTTGGATCATTACCACTGCGATTTCAACCCGTCCACACCTGTAGGTACTTCTCCAAGAGTCGTGATGCGAAAACCTTGCCGCAGCCCTTCGCCATCGTCGCCGACATCATAGTCTGAGATGGCAGTATGTGCAGTCACGCGATTGTCCCAAAGAGCGACTGTACGGTCGTCCCACTTGATTCGCACCTGTATGTCTTGGCTAGCAGAAATGTGCTGCGAATCCAGTTAGACGTATGGTTACACGAATGCATACTCAACACCAGCTAAAGACTTGCGCAATTGCTCCTCGAGAATGTAGATCAAACGAACTTACCTTGAAAAGTATCTTCAATATTCCCTGTGACTCTTCATCCTTCAGACCCACAATACGCTTCGTGAAGCCTGGATTCACGAAAAGCGCTTTTTGCTTTGTGACTGGGTGAACGCGTACGATTGGATGATCGCTCTTGACAGGGTCTCGTCGCACGAAGTGTCCATCGCGTGCCGCATTTTCCGCTTGCCCATACCCACTGTGCTCCGCGCGCAAACCGTCGAGGAACCTTTTGAATGGCTCAGACAAGCGATCGTAGGCGGCAACCTGTGATGCCCAGCCAGTGTCGCCACCCGTCTCGGGAACTTGGAGCATGGTTAGAATGGTGATTGCAGGGGTTTGATGTTCGTAAGAAACGTCTGAGTGGTAGCCGGTGGTTGTGAGTCGGGTGTTGCTGCGGCCTAGGCGGTAGAGATTGTCTTTTCCAAGATAAATGGAGTGAAACTCTATGTGGTCTTTCACGTGGGCTCCGACAGGCTGTTGGAGATTAGCTTATGTATACTGAATTCAGTGAGTAAATACAAACTTACGTGAACATGCAAGCGGCCAAAGTATTGACCAAACTCCTTCTGCTTCGCCGGCCCAATGTCTTTAAAGTCCTGTTGGCGGAACACGACGACACCACGTTCTGCGATTAGCAGCGCGAGCTCATCCTTCTGGTCGTCGTTCAGTTGGGAGAGTTGCAGCCCCGATATCTCGGTACCGACACGGGGAGTCAGTTTCGTAGCATGAATGCTATCGTTATCTTTCGGAAGCAGATTCGGTTTGTTGGGGTCAGCATTGTGGCCTCGGTCGGAGAATTCAAAGAGCTCGGTAGCAGGGAATTTGGTGGTTGTGTCATAAACAGGGAGGTACTCCGAGTACTTTGACTTGGGCACAGGAAACTCAGCGCGGTTCGAATTTTTGCGCGGAAAGTAGGCATACCTGCTTATGCACTTGGTCATCGTATGCAACAGCCAACTTGATAGGCTGGCCACTCGCGTTGGTAGCATCTTGGATAGTGGTTGTCAGTGTTTGCGCCATACTGATGCGAAGGGCTATCGTTAGTCAATAAGTGAAATGATAAATGCGACGATGAGTCGAGCTTTCGAGGTATTCTTATCCTCTTACATCTTTCCTGGGTGCGTATTCCAAGAAGGCGATTTGTGGATGCTGCGATATCCTGAGCACGACATCGCAACCCCGCAGGCACGCAACCTCGCGCCATGAACGCGTCATTACTTACCCGAATCAAGAAGAGATTCTAATCGGCGTCCGACTATGCTACCTAGATACTAGATGTGGACCCTAACCTTATATGCGTCACTTTCCCATCGCTCATTCCGTCACTTAGAAATCGAAGTTTGTCATCACATTGATTTGGACCTACTTGCCTTTACATGGTCCCCGTATCACCATTTACGTACGTATTCGTATGTCTTCGATATCTCCTTAACTTCTAAGGCTACTGCTTCTCGTTCTCCACCTCCATAGGGCCGACATTTTTCACCTTGACTCTCTTCAATAAGTGAGCATTGCGACTCTCGATTCCGGTCGATGCCACAGCGTCCATCAACACGTTGCCTGCGTCGTCGTGTGTCCGATCCCACTCCTCAACGTCCGCATTTGGCACCTTTAGCAGTCGATGAGTGACGCTGCCATCCTCATCAGAGACCAGTGTCTCAGTCCTAATCTGGTACTTTTTCAGCCGCGGCAGCAGCTTGATCCAGACATAGTAATAGGCAACCATACTCAGGATGAGCGCGATGCCAACCGCACAGTATGTCGCGTACCAGAAGGAGACATCGCCCCCATCCTCTGGCGGATACCATGGCATGATCAAGAGGAAAAGACACACGAGCGCCGAGAAGATCAAAGCGACATGCCAAACTTGGAAGGGTGCCTCGGGGATTCCCTCCTTCTTCCGGCGATATCGAATGTAGTAGATTCCAACTATCATCAAGAAGAGGAAGATGGAATCAGGGTAAGAGCGCAGGTCGACCAGGAAATTGAATGCATCGCCAAAAGGTAGCGCGAGTATGACGATGGTGGTC
The DNA here is from genome assembly GCA_010093805.1 of Polyplosphaeria fusca. Lineage (NCBI taxonomy): Eukaryota > Fungi > Ascomycota > Dothideomycetes > Pleosporales > Tetraplosphaeriaceae > Polyplosphaeria > Polyplosphaeria fusca. The sequence continues at coordinate 109,155 of ML996186.1, forward strand.
AGCGCCCACTTGAGTAGGATAGGTGCAAACGGAGTCCCCAGTGGCCGAGTTGAGGCCCACACATGCGGCCACGGAACGATGCCTTGACGTGCGCACTCTCGAATCATGCGCGAGTCGCCGATGATGACAGCCATGATATTACCTGCTGCACTCACGGCGACGAGAGCTGGAAGCGCTTTCCCTGCTCTGCCAAAGACGGCCTCGAAGAAAAGTGCAGCTGCTAGTTCTTTGGACTCGCGAATCTCCTCGGCGGGAACGGCAGCGAAGTAGGCAACGTTGGCCAGTATATATAGGATAGAGACGATCAGGACAGATATGGGTGCTACCTTTTTGACCATTTGAAAGGGATTCTACTCGAATTAGCAGTGGCATTGGAGCGATGGTGGAGAACTCGACCTTGATCTCAGCTACCACATTGAACGCATTAGAATATCCAGTATATGCAAAATTGATATTCACCAAGGCATTCACGATTCCATTGGCGTTGTCGGTGATGCCGTCGAAGCTGTTGCGGAAATTGGCCTGTGGATCTTTCACACGAGTTCTGCCGCCCAGAACAGCAAATCCCGTGATTGCAATGAAGACGAGAATAATGAGCTTGACTGCTGAAATGAGATTCATCAGACGAATAGACCAGCGGGTGGAGATCAGGCACAACAGAGAAAGGAGACTGTTTGCCGCGATCGCTAGCCCTTTATTGGCCCAATCACCGGCCTGGTAGCCTGCAGCACGGTAGATGTAGCGCGCCAGGACTGATGTTGATTAGCTAGCTGTTGCCTGTGGTATGAAGCGGAAGGGCGTCCTACCGACAGCATTGCTGCTCGAAAATGAAAATGCCACAATGAAGAATGCGTAGGCTGTCGGAAAGAGGAAGACTGGTCTTGGGTATGCTTGTTCAAGATATGCGACCTGACCGCCGGACCGATTAGGAAACATTGATGCGTATTCTAGATACACGGCAAGGGCAGCTGCGGTCCTTTAGCATCGATCCAGGCGCATTCCCTTTCCTACTCACAGAAAGCGATAATGGACCCAATGACCCAGTACAGGATGCTGAGTCCAACTGAATCCAATGCGCGGAGGATGGAGCCAGCTAATTCATGTCAGTATGCCGCCTTTCAACTCATCCTAGCATTGGATTGACGTACGGGTGCTGAATACTCCTGTTCCAACCATCTGACTGACGTTTAAGAAAAGGATGCCAAACCATCCGACGTGGTACCCCAGCGGACTGATTTGTTCCACGGGCGCGCCGCTGCCATCCTGGTAGACTGGGACGCCTTCAACGAATACCTGTTCTCCAATCTGCGCATTCTTCTCCTTGGCCTCGGCAAGATCGGGCGCAGATGCGGTATCCCAGAACAGGCGCTTCAGGGCTGCAGTTGTCGTCGTCATCGGTGAAGACGTAGAAGCAATAGTATTACCGGCGAAGACTCGAAGAAAAGAGACAGCAGGCCCGGGGAGACGGCCAGCGATAAGAATGCGGGGACGGTGGTTTGGGAGGCTGTTGTCGCAATTTATTTGAACAGGGATCCGCAAGGATTCCATAGAATTGCGTGGGCGAGACCTGGTCTTGCATCATTTACAGAAAGGGAAGGAGAGGTCCAATTGCAATGAAAATTGATGTTAATAAATAAATTTGGCTGGAAGAAGGTCACAATGGGTCACTGCTGCGGGTTGAGCTCGACGGGTGCATGTGTGGGACGTCATTGGAAGCCATGCCGCTCGATGCCGATGTAGGTACCTAACCCTGAAGATTCGACGCGTGGCTGATGGTCGGCTTGTTCATTTGAGCCGTTCTATCTCGTCAGATATCCGTGTTTGGAGCCGGTACTCTGTTTTTACGAATACGCGGTTTGCGGTGCTGAAGACCCTAGTCTGGTGTGAACACAGGGAGGCGGGGCTCAGCCATCGGGGACCCACGTGACACGTGATTACGCGCATCTAGCGCCGAGTCGGCATCGGGCCGTTTCTGTCCGCGAGAGATTGAGTGCATCTCGGGCAAGAAACTCCACTTCTCTTCCGGTATTATACCTATACCCATACAAAGAGGCTGGCCATGGCTTCAGCTCCGTCGTTTCCCGGCGTGCGGAGCCTCGCCTCGTTCTTCGGTGGCATTGGTACATGTCACCCACTTAGGGCTCTCGAAGGTGGCTAACAACCGGCACAGCCCTCACAGTTCTCTTCCGCGCACTCACGTATCCTCTGCGACGCCGCCGCGCTCCCTCGTATGGAAAAGACGTATTTTACGCAGCAATCCGCGCCGGCCTCGACCGCCTCACCATCGCCCAATCGCGCTACCTCACCCGCTCCACGACCGACCTTTACAACTCGTTCTGCAAGACAAAAGGAGAAGAAGCGAATACGTCACAGCTGCATGGACAAGATGGCACCAAGCTTGCGCACTGGATAGGCCGCCCAGATGCCAGTGTGGTGATGCTCTATTTACATGGCGGGGGCTACACGCAGCCGTGCTCGCTGGGTCATTTTGAGTACGCGCGTCGGCTGGTGAAGGACTTGAATAGCGGCGAAGCTTCTGCCTCGTTTGCTGTTGTATTTCTCGCATATACCCTTGCGCCAGAGGCTACTCATCCGACTGCGCTGAGGGAAGCAGCTCACCTGCTTTCCCACCTTATCAACGAAGCCGGCCGGTCGCCGTCCAGCATCCTCGTCGGTGGGGACTCGGCGGGCGGTGGATTGGCATGCTCCCTGCTTTCACATCTGCTCCACCCGCATCCAGGGGTTCCCGAGGTCAAGCTCTCAACCCCGCTCCTCGGTGTGTTCCTCATGAGCCCATGGGTCAGCTTTGCTACGAACCAGGACAGTTACCGTCGCAACGCCCAGGCTGACACGCTTCCGGTACGCGCATTGCACTGTTGGTCCGCCATGTACACCGACCAAGTTCGGGGAGATCCCGAAAAGGACTCAGGGTCGGTGTCTGGCGATTCGTACACTGAACCCGCGCGCAACCCGTCCACCTGGTGGCACGGGCTCCATCGCGTCGTGAGCACCGTCTTCGTCTGGGTTGGCGGAGACGAGGTCTTTGTAGACGATGTTGGCGACTTCACTGCGACACTCCTAGAGGGGTGGAATGACGGGGGTGGCAATTCAGATCGGGTTCTGCACCTTGAGACACCCCGTGAAGCCCACATTCAGCCCATTATGGACTGTATGGGCAACGACAGCGTGAAGGGAGATGCCCAAATTGCTATTGAAGCGTGGATCAAGTCGCGGATAGAATCTTAGCCAGCCTCAATCATTCGAATTCTGTCGTCCGACACACAATGAATTATACGACGCAAGGGAACCACTCGGTTTGGTTTTCGAAACCAGGCAAAGAGCACATGCGAATTGGGCTAATTCGGTAATTCTTCAAGGATATAGCAGCTTGTGGATGCGATGCGCAAATTCCCGACTCCTCGTACTTTGCGTACTTTGTCTCTCACTCTCCAGATACAGCGAATCAGCCATCCCCCACCTGCCATCATCATACCGCTCAAACTGAGGCAATCGTTGGTATACTGCGGTATCTCAGATGGTTCCTTCTGAATGAGACTCTTTCTCTGGAAAAGACTCATCCTCCGAAGATAGCTCATCCTCTGAAGAAGGCTCATCCTCCGAGAACGCCAGTAGTTCGGGCCATATCTCCCCGTACGAAGTTGACTTTGTAATGTCCAACGAGACCATGTTGATAGGATATACCCTTCTTCCCTTCTCATTCTTCGACTTCCCCGACCTCTTTACCTCGATCTGAAACATTTTGTGGGTCTCAATGAAGTAGTATGCATTGCGACAATCCTTAAATTTAATCATTGACCTTACTAGGTCCACAAGAATGATTCTCTCCAAAGGTCTCGACTGCACGGTGCCAGCTAAAGTTGCAGCATCATGAAGTGCAGTACGGCCAGGTTGCACTGAAGAATGAATACTGATGCTGGGATCGGCCCCTCTATCGAGGAGGGCGCGAGCAAGATCAAAATCTCGCAACAATATTGCCTGAGAAAGAAGTGCGTTGTCATCCATCACCTCTCGTACATTCGAATTGCTTGGTATGTATCGTAGATTGGCTTTCACCCAGTCAATTGTCCGTGCTTTAACTGCAGAGGTAAGAGCTGCCTGCCAGTGGTCGGGCCATTCTTTCCGCACGGTCTGTAATCGGAATGAGCGCAAATCATGTTGCACAGCTGAGCATGTATCCGGTACTAGCAAGTCGGTACCGGCCTTCGATAAAGCCCGGGAGATATCTGTAAAGCCTGCAGCTATCGTAATGCATAAGCAACATGACTTGACAGGCGTTATGCTTTTCGTGATTGCAAGCACCATTTGGTGGTCTCCCGTCAGAACTGCATATTTGAGAAGCGTTATTCCGTAGGAACTTGAGCATTTGACGCCAAATCCATATGATAATAGGACTTGAGTGATTTCCAGGTCCTGCGCACTGACAGCCTTTTCAAGCAGAAGTCCCATTCCTTGTGTATGTCTGCGGAGTTCTGGGAAATCTTGAAATAGCATTAAGAGCTTTGAACGGTCCAAAATTGTCATGTTATTAGCTAAGAGTCTGGGCAGAGACATCTCATCCATCAACCACGACGTCAAGATCTTTAGGAGATTTGAATCTTCGTTGATTAAAGCAATCCTCAATAGCTCTTGTGTCTTGGAAGTAGAGATGCTCGTATTGTTCGCGGAGACAAATCTGAGGAGACTCTTTGCAAGTGGTATTTCCCCAGTTTCCACAACCAATTGGAGAATTGTCTCTATTGCAGTTCCTGAAATTGAAGAGTTTGGAGCAAGCAGCCGATTCAGCTCCGCTGATGAGTCGACCTTTCCACGAAGTATGTCGCGGCGAAACACCTCTCGGCCTTTGTCGCAGCACTCGCTCTTATCGAGCAGCTTTACTAGCTCATTTGCGGTGATTCGTGCCGCGGGATCTTCATCAAGCATGACTCTGACAAGAATACAGAGCCTAGTGTGACGGCCAGACATTGAACGCTGCGACGCATAGTCTGCATCATCAATGGGATATCTCGAAAAAACCTCGTGCCGTAGGCTGTCTTCAGACGGAGCGACAAAGACGGGTCGCATATTCCTGAGCTTTTCAATCCACCTGAAGACCGCTGATAGATTACCGTGAAATGTCAACATCGGCGGTTCTTCCATGGTGATCTCATCGAGATCCTCCAGGGATATACGACAGAGGATTGTCAACATCTCAAGGAAAACACACCCGAGTGAGAAGACGTCTGCAGCTCTGCCGTGGGGCTCGTCGGCATAGATCTCCGGTGCGCAATACTTTGCGGTCCTCCCAACTCTTGATGCTGTCTGGCTTTGGTCCAATGACGCAAACGATCGAGATATCCCAAAATCTGCCAGGTACACATGATAACCAAATACAGACTCTCGACTGTACTTGACCAAGACATTGCGAGGCTTGATGTCCAGGTGCTTTGTAGTGCGATCATGCACAAAGGCAAGTGCTGTAGCAAGGCACCCAAAGGATTGACCGAGGCTAGCAACGGCCATGAAATCACTATACTCCATTGGTCTTTTTGGTACAATAACTTTTTCGATGCTCTTTAGAAAGTCTTTCAGATCCATGTCGGCTACCGGGTACAGCAAAACCGCAAAAGTCTTCCCTTGGACGTAGCTCCCTACCAACTGCACAATGTGTGCATGGCGAAGCTTATGGAGATGTTCGACCTCGTTCATGGCTTCCGACAGTTTGAGCTTTTGGTAGCACACCATGGATTTGCGCGCTAGATGGATTCGCCGACATTGAACTCTCTCAATTTTGGCAGACGCAGAGCAAAAGATGGTCCCTATGGTCTCCAGGGGAATGTCCTCATACGGCTCAAATTCAACATGCTGACCATGGCCAGGCTCACGACCGGACCAGTTCAGCTCGGAATTGATTGAAGGCAGTAGTCCCTTTTCTTCCAATGTCTTCATGTAGTCCGACGATGACCCAAGGCTCATCGCCCCACGCGGAGCATCTCTTGTTTTTCGTGGTTTTCGTACGGCCATCTCTCGACTCATTGCCTCAACAAGAGGACTTGAGCTAAAATGACTAGTGCCGAAGGACGAGACATCGGATCGTCCAAGGTTTATGGCCGATTGACTTGTCTTGGCAGAGACGAAGGTGCCCGTAGATAAAGTCCCTGCGCTCGCGCGGTTACCAAGGAGCGATTTTCCAGCGCTGGAAGGCACCTTGGAGCCCTGTGACACGGGGTCTGTGGAGGCGTTTAGCTGCTGCTGCGGTCGCAATTCTCCGAGTATATCGTCCGCTTCATCTTCATCCGTGTCGTCACTTGGTTCTTCACGCTGGAGATCATCGAGGGGATCCCAGGATAGTTCTTCGAGAAGTCCATCATCCATGTCGGCCTCTTTCAAGCGTCGAGTGAGTGAGAGGATGACATCGGACGCTCATGCGCTTGGCCAAGCCTTGGCGCAAGTCTCGCCGGCTCCACCGTCACGTCGTACAGACGGTACAAGACGTAGGCACTTTATCTTTTTTTTAATGAAAATCAATTTGACTGGTTGAGCAGATTGGCGGAACGGAAATGCAGCGAAGGTAATGTTGGTAGGCGTCAGCTCGTAGCAGGCTGAGAGTTGAGGCTGAAAGCGGGGTATCAGCCCTGCATGCGCTACTACCTGAGGCTATTAATTCAACCTAATTAATTTTTGAAACATAACATCAGTTATAGGTTTAAACTAAAGTGACCATAAAATATATATATTGAAATAGTCTTTGTAAACAAAAGTTTCTGAGGTTACTGGCTCATCCATCTTGGGTGGTTCTTTAGCAGATAGAAGAAGAATTGCGGCTATAATGGGTTGGGTTTTAGCTTCTGCACTATTGTGGGACACGCTTCTGTATGAGCAAGATTACTATACCTGTGGGAAAACAAAGTCAAGTCACTTGCGATAAGGCAGAAAGAACGACTTAGTGGTAGCGTGCTACATATCTACCCGTTGACAATACGTCTTGCTATCACGAACCTTCCCACTCCCGCTATCCATACCCAGCCACTCGTTAGCACTGTCTGCCTTCTTTAAATCAAGATGAGTCCTGATCTCCTCCGCAACCTTCGTGCCCAGGCCTCGGATCAGTCGATAAGAATCTTTAGCAAGATCTCAATCTGAGAAACTGTAACAGTCGTCTTCTGTTCTCTCGCCAAGGATACCGCACAAGAGACAATATTTTTGATTTGCCGGCCATTCAACATGTGCCTTGCCAGCTTGTCAATGTCTTTTTCTCCAAATTCTGCTACCTCAGAAGACTTGGCCACACTATTGAGAAAGTTTGTCCACACGGCCTTGCGGCTGGCTTCATCAAGCTCTGGATAGTGGACTGTGAAGTGTATGCGACCTAGTTCGATTGTCAGCCTCAGTGGAGTAATGTCAAACAGGCGGCGCAGGGCAAGAAGCAGAGAGGAGGCCTACTCTGGAACGCCGGGTCGATCTCCGACTTGCGATTCGTCGTTAAGATGCAGACGCCCCGGAAGTATTCAAGTCGACGGAGGAATATAGAGACGAGGGAATCGCGCTGCAGGTTATCGCCTCGCACACCCAAGAAGACATCCGCCTCATCAATGAGGAGCACGCAGCCCCATCTCCTGGATATGTCCAGGATCATTCCCAACTTATCGTCGACAGTTGTTGCTTCGATACCAAGTTCACCTGCGCTGACCATGTAAAGAGGTCGATCTGTTACTTCGGCCACAGCCTCCGCGGTAAGAGTCTTGCCAACTCCTGGAGTTCCGCTGAGTAGGCCAACCAAGCCTTGGCCCTTGTTTTGGATTACATCGTCAAAAGCCGTCTCATCGTTTCTGTGCGCTTTCACTAGGCCGTGGATCAAGTTGCGTCGATCCTCGTCGATGACCAGGTTTGCGAAGGCGTGATGGTTCCATGCCACGTCTCGCAAGCCTTCAACGGCCATGCAACACCACGTTTTGTGTGTCAGGCTGAACCCAGTGATCCAGTACGCACAACGAAGAAGTTCATCGTCTGTGAATTGCGTCTGACCATTCATCTCATTCGTCGAAAGAACATAGGGCTGATTCAGTTGCGAGTCGCTGTTGTGCATACGGAAACCCATCGGATCAACCATCACGCGCCCTTTCATCTAACACAAGGTTAGCATCCTCCGACGAAGATTTGCATGTAAGTACAGACGTTGGTCTTTTCTAGCTGCCTCTCCGCTTTCAGAAGATTCTTGACCTCTCGTATAGCATGCCCATCCGGGTACTCTCGGCAGACAGGCTTCTTTAACAGTTCGATATATTTCTTGCCGCGGTCGATGAGTTCCTCCCTGAGCTGCTTCTCTATAATTGGGGCCACATGTTAGCATGATTACTACGGTGACTCAGTCTATGCTCCAAGTCTCTTACGATAACAGCCTCAAGACGTGTCCAAATGGTGTCTCTTGCTAGATTCGATTTGGCTGGAGACATAGGCCTCATCGCATAGGTCTTCGTACCTTCAGGCCAAAACTTCATTGGAAAGACGGGTAAGCTTGTCAGACTTTTCGCTCCTTGAAATGTATCGATACCGATGTACAACTCCGACCGGCCGAAATCTTCCCCATCGTGGGTTATAACTTGACCTTCGACGTAAAAGTATGGTGTTCCATTTGGGCGTTCCGAGTAGCCCGACGAGAGGAGCTTCAGTGCTTGAGTCTGGTTCATATGTCCATGACCGAAGCAGATGAGTAACTCCTTTGGCGAGAAGATTGTCCAAAGTAGGTCATATGTGATTTCCTTGCCGGCGAGTAGCGAGCGCAAGCTACGGATGTCGCTGCCAAAGTCCTCTTCGATGAATCGCAGCGCAGTTCCAATATCGTTGATCAGCATTCGATTCGGTTCCGCCTTGAACTTCTCTTCCTCTTTCAATCTGATGAGCTCCTCTCCAGCCCAGAAGAGCACTGACGGGGATGCAATAGGCGGAGTCTTGTTGAGCTTTGTTCCTGACACACCAGCGTATAGGTTTCTGAGAATTTCCTCGAGATGAGAAGACTTGATGTCCACTTCGGTGTCGACAACCACACCTTTGCCGCTGATGATGCGACGGACTACTAAGGCGGTTTTCCCAAATCTGTCGGGCTTCGATCGAGCCTTTGCGGTCTTTACAAAGTGGACTTGTCGGTCTTTTCTACTGTAGATCTGATCGACTCGAAGAAGTCGTTGCGCTTTGTTGCCTTGGTCTGTTTGGACTCGGTGGATGCCCTGCTTGAGCTCAGAGGTCCCGGCTCTCGAGGGCGGGTGTGCAGGCTCGTCCGACATATTTTGGATCCTAGACGCTTGGCAATTCAATGTGCTCGGAGGAAAGGATTATACCATAGATGTGCTCAGAAAACCTTGGACGACGGCTGGTCATTGAAATGTGACGCGCTTAGGTTGGGACGTCGTGGCGACAGGAAGTTTGGCCATTAGGTACCTGCGTTACGTGGGGTCCGCAAATACCTGTTGAAGGCTTCGCTTGCTGACCTTATCAGGGTGAAACCGAGCAATGACAGAGCATTGTCCTGGCCCCCACAACCAAGGTCACCCGGTCTTACAGGGATTGTCTGCACGTAGAAAAGAGGGGTTGGGGGCTGAATAATATCCGACACCACGATCACGAAGCCCGAAGGTCGGTAACACGCCACAGGAAACCCCAATCTTCACTCTCCAGATGCATCTGCGCATAAGGCTAGGTCCTAGTCGCAATGTCTCAACGACCCGCATCTGAACAACACTCCTAATAAGAACGTGTTACGCGAGCCCACAAAGAGGACGTCATCCGTCGTGTTCAGCGCTCTAAGGCTTTCTCAAGCGCACCGGGATGGCCACTCGCACGGCTACCGACGACAGCAATGCGACAACAGTCCGGGTACTGGACTCACCTTTCGCGCGGGCACTCGAAGAATACATACAATCAAGGCCGAAAAAGAGCAAGACACCCGGCTTCCTGCACGATTTGCAAAAGCGAAAGGATGCGGGCGAAGCGCTGGATCAGAACGCCGTAAAGCTGGAGATAATGCAGCTTGAGAAGGATGCGACAGACCGAAGATCGGCACAGATCGTTCGCAAGACTCTGAATCCCGTGATAAGATGCATTTCAGACTATGCATCGATCATCGAAGTACTCGTTCAAGCCGACCCAATGCCAAGTGCCCTCATTTGGGGTACTCTCAAAGCCGTAGTGCAAGCTTCGTCTCGATTTCTCGAATTGTACGACAAGATCAAGGACCAATTAACGACCTTGAATGATCACATTAATGTCCTCATCATGTATGACGACTTGTTTGGGCATTCGTCCACGATGCAGGAATTGCTACAAGCTTCGTACGTTCACATCATCCGCTTCTGGCACCGAGTCGAGAAAGAGTGTCGACGCCATGTGGCGAATCGGCTCGCGCAGGCCGTTTTCTCGTTCAGCACCTCGAAGATTGATGGCATCGTTTCCGACATTGAAAAAGTCTCAGACAAAATCACCCTGCTCGTTCCAGCGGTGCAGGAAAGAATTCAGAAAGGCGAGCGGGAAGATGCAGCAGAAGAACGAAGACTCGCCGGCATAGCTCGCGAAGAGCAGACTGCGCTGTTTCAGATGACGGCGAATGAACTAAAACTTCGGAACGAAGAGCGAAAAAGGATGCGGAAACAAGAGGTTGGCAAATGGCTGCTGAGCGGAGCATCTCATATCAACGAAAGCAATCATCGCCATCAGGAACACAACTTGAGCTTGCGTAGTTCCGGAACATGTGCATGGCTCATCAAGAACGAAAAGTTTCTGGATTGGCTTGACGCATCGAATGATTTGACAACTTTATGGATGAAAGCCGCACCAGGTACGGGTAAATCTGTCCTGACGTCTTTCGCAATCGAACAAGCTCGAAAAAGGGTCTCGGCGACCTCTGCTGTTTGTTTTCAATACTACACGTTCGACGAAGAATTTACCTGTTTGCAGGTTCTTCGATCCCTCACCGAGCAGCTAGCGAACCGTTTATGGGAACAGACGGAGAATATGCCCGAAGAGATCCACGATATCACTATGAAGAGCACAACGAGCTCCAATGGTGATGATGTGAGGGCCATGCTTCGGATGTTGATTGGGCGAATGTCAGAGACGTACATATTTCTGGACGGATTGGACGAAGAATGCGACAACGGACAAAGATGGGGACATCTCCGTCAACTGGTAGATTTTCTTCTCGACATTATCAAAAAGGACGATCTGAAGGTCAAGCTGTGGTGTAGCTCCCAGCCGCGCGCTTGCATCGAAAACCGACTTCAGAACTTTACGACGATTGAGATAACGCAGGAACTAAACACACGCGACATCAAGAGCTACCTTGACGCCAAGATCCCAGAGCTCGGCAACCTGGAGCTAGACGCAGGGTGAGTATAATTATTCCAATGGGTCAAAACGACAACCAAAGGAAGCTCTCTTGAATCCAGTCAAAATTGTCGAGCACTGCTGACTTCAGGCTTAATGTTTAGGTACAGGAACGTGATGCTGGAAGATCTTAGCGTTAAAGCCGACGGCTGTTTCTTATGGGCATCGCTCATGCTCCACTCTATCGCAAATGCAACATCGTTGCGGGCTATTCACGAGCATATTCGTGTAGGGCTCCCAAGTGACTACGAGAACTACTACTTGGACAAAATGCGAAACATCGACCCGTCAAACAAGGGTGTCGTTTCGTACGTATTCTTTGACCTCAGGGCCAGCCAACCTTGAGCATTTGACTGATCGTATGCTAGAGTTTTGCTTTCTTGTATCTTACACTCGAAGCGGCCGTTGCGACTCGACGAGCTATGCGAAGCGACTGCAACCGTAGCAACGGAAAGCGGGAAAGATGTTGACAGATCTGCCAAACTCTTTAGAAGCAGAGTTGTCGCCCTATGTCAACCGCTAGTGAATGTCCAGGAGATTCAAATGGAACATGGGACGATCTCCACGTGTACACTGGCTCATGCAACCGTTCGCGATTTCTTGATAAAGCACGCTAATGTCCTCTGCAACGACGAATCAAGTAAAAACGCTATCAGCGCGAGTACCATGGCAGACGTATGCTTGACATACCTTATGCAGCCCCGCTACAATGTCCTCTTGAGAAGAGAAGGTATTGACTTCAAAGATAAGCGGGATGAAAGTATCATGGAGCACCACCTATTGGTCTACGTCGCAAAGTACTGGGACAAACATCTGGACTCGGTGGACTACTCTCCGGAGCTTCTCGATAGGGTCATGCGTTTTCTGAAGAGCAGGCAATATTTTACAAGCCTTCAAGTGCAGAGTCTTCTGGTCGGAGGTCAGTTTGCGTTTTGGTACAGCGCAAATCAACTCTGGCTTGGGCCACACATCAAACGCGTCTTTCCCATTTGGCTTCAGACTCATTGCGAGGAAGATGTGGAACACGCCTATCGCCTTTTTGTGAGCGACTGGGGTTCCTACTTGGACGCGTTCGCTAGCGTAAATGGATCAAATGCTGGAGAAATTGATAGGTGCTTCTTCGAGGCACTTGGGCGCGAAAGCTTTCTTAGCAAAGGAACAAGTCGCTACAAAAGCTTCGTGTTGAAGCCAAGCGACAAGGACGCCGACCAAGAACTGCCGGCTCGCTTTTTTGACGCCATGAATACCAAAGGGACCGAGTTGCTGGTCCTCAGCCTAAAGGAGCTGTAAGTGACTGCCGTTCTCTTCATAATTCTTCTTGACAATGTCCAGATACAAGGATATCTCAGAGCTGGAAGTCACTTGCACGTCCTGGGATATGAGCAACGTGACTCCCCGCGTCTCGCGAATACAAGTCTTGAAAACATCAAATGAAACGATCTGGACTCTCTACGATTACCCTGCATGCCAAAAGACCGTAGGAAGGCCACCCCCGGTAGCAGTGACTCTCGATCTCGAGATTCTCCGCATTGGGTCACAGATCTTTTCAAAAGACCACAAGGGTGATTATCAAATAATTGCTGGAATCGACACCCGAGAAACTTTCATTGACGAGTTAGTGTCGCGCGACACTAATGTGGCAATCACTTCTCGCCGCAACATGACATACAACGACTTGTTTCGAGCTGAGAACAAGGTACCGGATCAAAGAGTTGACGATCACGGGGAAGCTCTCGCTCGTCAAATGCACTTAATCGAAGCGGCAAGCAAATTAGAGGTTTCCACTGCGTCCACAGCCTCCAAGACCGTCTCTGGCGAAAGCAATGAATCCGATGCCGAATCCGATACGGCCTCCAGCCAAACGTCCTTGTCGGACGAAGACGATCTCGATGATGATTATCTAAAGGATCTGCCGCTGGTGTTGGAGAGCCTCAATAGTCTTGCTAATCGGTCGCTTCGGAGAAGTGAGTCTGCTCTAGCGAAGAAAATGGAAGAAGATGAAGAGTTCTTCAAGAGCGACACGGAAAGCGAAGGAAATTCAGCAGAAGAAGACTGGAGCGAGGGTAGTAGCGAAATGGAAAACGATGAGCTGGAAGACGAAGATCAATGGAATGACTGGGGCAACGAGCGACTAACCTTCGAAGAGCTAGAGGCCGACGCAGCCGAACGCTCTGGAGATGAGTCCAAAAGCTCTGGAGACGAGTCCAAGAGTGCCATCGACGTCTTACTCGGGTTCTTCAAGGGGCTGGAGGCCGACAAAGCCGAACGCCCTGAAGATGATTCCAAGAGTGGCAGCGCCGTTGGTTCTGAAGAGCCTAAGTACGACGACGACGATCTAGAGAATGCTGAGGATGAATTACGTTTGTCGGATGAAGAGGAGCTTGATGTCGAAGACTCGTTTGAGTTAGGCTCTGAAGACGAGAAGAGCTCTGACGATGCCCGCTCAGTGGAGAGCAATTACTCACAGAGTAACTACAGTGACTACTCAAATAGCGATGCGGAGGAATCTGAGGGAGAACAGGCGCACCAACTTGACACCCTGGTCTTTGGAAAAAACGATAAAATGGAAGGGGCGCGCAAGACAACAATACAAGTGTACGATCTCGCCAAGAACAACAAAGTGCGTCGGCCAGTCTTCCACTTCACCCGATTCATTAAAGGCGGGCTCTTCAACTCCCCACCCGCATTCCATCCCACGAAAACACTTCTCATATGGCCGCTTGGAGACAGCGAAATACTCTTCGCCGACTACAAGAGGAACACTTACTTCACGCGCTTCCTCTGCTGTTCGCGATACAAGAGCTGCCACGTCTTCATCAAAACTCACTTCTCTATTTCCGGCGACCACGTGCATTTTGCGGCTTTGGAGGCTGGAGAACGGGACGCGAAGGCTGGTGGAGGCCTATTCCTGAACCTTCAAATCTCCACTCATCGCTTTGCTGCGGAAAAGACTGCGAGGACCCCACCGAGACTGATCTTCAAAACGACCGTAAGCCTTGGTAGCCGCGAATCCTTGCATGTGTCCAATCTACCTTATACCTTCTACTGGGCAGAGAAAGAAGTCTTCGTCACCACACGAGGCCCAACGCTAGATGTGATTCGTATCCCATTGTTTAAAGACCCAGAGAATAAGAATAGCAAAGTCTGCTACATCCAGAGCAAGATATTTCTCCCCCGAACCACCGAACAACGAACCGTTCACTTCTGTCCGCCATCCTCGTCCAGCTCACCTGCCGAAGGGTCGGTGAGATCGGAGGCCTTCCAGAGCACTCCACAGACGACGCCAAATCCTGCGATCGTTTTTCCCTCGTCAAAACAGCCCCAGAGCAAGAAGCCGAAGATCAAGGTGGACAAGGAAACCCACGCCACAGTCATAATTGGATCACACTCGAGTATCCCATCACAAGGTCTCATAGTGCCGAGGTACCAAGTCAGCCCACCCATCGGCGTATTTCTGCATGAGCGACATGACTTGGGCGGATGGGCTTGCAAGCCGGTGTCGGAGGAAGAGAGAGGACTGAGGAAACGAGGGGAGGGCGGTAGACTGCAGGGGCGATTCGAGAGATTTGATCAGAAGGAAGACTGCGATATCGTGCCATTTCTATACTAGGCGCGCAGTATAGGAGTATGTTAGATTAGGGCATAGATTCTAGCCTCTAGCCTAACTACTCCCTCATCGTTCATGCATTTTGTTCCTCGTTTGGATCTGCGTCATACTCGAGGAACTGTTGGTGTATCCATGAGAGTTTCTCCGCATACACATCGGTACTGTTCCCGGCGTTATATAGAGCGTACGTCTGGAGGAACCGCTGCCAAGGTGTTTTCCCGTCATATTGTTCATTTGGATTGGTACCTTCCCGGAAAAGGCGCTCTACGATTTTCAAGACACCGTCGTATCCCATAAAGCGCGGCTGAGGGTCAATCGCGTATTCCAGTAGCGGCCGCTTTGGCTTGCGTATTGTGCAGAATCCATCATTGAGCTTCCGGGCAAGATATTGGAAGAGCCCGCAGCTGACCAGGTAAGACAGGAAACTATCTCCTTGGTCCTTGCTCTCTCTTCCCAGCGGTAGGAGGCTGGACCAGTGCTGATTCATCGAGCCGTCCGACCACTTGATTATCTGATACGTCATAACCCTATCCAGCTCGTCTAACAGTCGTACTGTATCGTTAAATATCGTGTCGGGAATCTCGTGTGTGTATTTTACGGCTTGCTCGACGATTGACCAGCACCAGAGCTGCTCAAGGAGGGAGACGAGGTGCCTACGAAGGGAGATCTCTCCATGGATCTCTCTCCGCCCTCCCTCCGCCGTCTCCGGAGATTGTTGAGTACTGTAATCTCAACGCTGTGAGTGGAGCGAGAGCGTTGAGAGAGCTCGGTTGAGACCCACCGACGTCAACTCTGGTTGACGAGCTATCGCAGCGTTGACGTCCTTCGACGCCCTCAACGCCCTCAACGCCCTCCATCGTCCATCGTCCATTGTCAATCGATAGTATGGTGTCCAAAAGGTCTAACAAGAAAGCTCTGGTTCAATCCCCTGAGCCTTCTAAGGCTCCTGATTCTTCTCAACTATCTCTTTTCGTGCCCAACAGCCAGTCGGCGACGCAGGGATCCACTGTCGCCGTTGCCGAGGACCTTGAGGACCTGTCTCAGCTGTCTACACTCAATAGCGATGACCTGGTCATCCCATCCTCTCATCAATCGAGCCATCCGGCCAATAGGGAAGCTCGCGCGGACGATTCTTCAGCTCAATTGAGCTCTCAATTCGATTACACCTGGATACAGTGGGATCGCCTGCCGGGCCACGCCATGGACGACGCCTCAGCCAGCCGTGACTAATTTTTACTAGAGAACTAAGACCTTTAGGTCTTAATACTATATCTAACGTTAATATTAAATAAGATAGTTTAATATTCTTTTAGTAACTTATGTTTAGTATCTTTATTTAAATAGCGTATTCGCTTATATAAAACGTTATACTAATATATAAAGTATATTAGTCTTTTTATAGATCTACTATAAGTATTTATATTTATTTCCTAAGACTTGTCTGATTAAGAGTACGAGAGACGGTAATTGAACCCTCTTTCCTTATGGTACGCATCTCAAAATCGCTGTTGGCCTCAGTCTTGTTCATATACTCGAATTCGCCTCTTGGGGTGAGATCAGGAGCCTCGCTGTGTGCTGAGCCAAGCTGTGCTGCCTTCCTCGTGTTTGCGCCGCTCCTGTCCGATCGGAAGGAGAGACGAGACATGTTGGAAAAGACCGATGAGAAGCCTTCGATAAGGGTCTGAACACCCTTTAGCTTCCATGCACCAGCAAGCGTAGGCAAGCAAATTGCACATAGAGCGAAACAGGCCTCGTTATACATGAAGTATAGGCCTGAAGTGGAGATGAAATTTTCATCGGCATTGGGGTTATACTGGTCTAGGACGGTAAGTCTTTGAAGTTGTTTTTACATATGTAACTATGCAAGCTGGGGCCTTACTATTCGCTTGCTCGTACGTGAAGGCAAGACGTATAATGGACATTGCAATCGTCATAGCACCGAGAAAAAAGATGACCAGCACTGCTACTTTCTTTCCGGTCGAGATTCGGAGCTTCAGAACCTACACATGCTTATTAGTACCAAGCAGGACTTTGCTAGACTATTCATGCACTAACCAAGGGGATTGGAAAAACGAAGATGATGATATCCATAATAACGTTTGAGATGAACAGTGCCTCATGCATCATGAGTAGATCACTGGGGCACTTGGCCATGTTCACCAGATTCGTCCACAGCCACTCCCAATGCGTCTTACAAGGGAAGAGGAAACTGAACCAGAAGCCCAGGCCCCAGACCAATATAAATGCATTGATGACGTGTATCAGGATACCCACGGAGCGATCAGATCCAACTCGAAAGATGCGCGAGTAGAAAAGCATGCAGGACAATTTGAGCAAGGTGAGCGCTGGGATGTCGAGAACCATTGAGATCCAGTAAACCTATATCACGTCAGTATCTATTCGCAAGTGATCTGAGGGCAACCAACCTTGCGCGCGACAGTCTGCTCGCGAGAAGTCGATGTCAAAGCTGTGCCCGGTGCAGGAAGAGGTGTCGGGTATCCGAGTGCTTTCTGCTTTACGCCTACCAGCAGGTTGGCTCCAACGCCAAGAACAAGTATCTGGAGATGAAGAACGAATCAGTTTTGTCCGTCCGTCCTGAAATTAAGCATCACAAGTCTTACAAGAGCTGGCAACGTCAGCCAGTCATCAATGCCGGCCTTCGACCGCTGCGCATAACGTGTCGAGAACCGGGCAACTACGATAGTGAAGACTATCGGAGGCCATACTATGCCCGCAGCCCAGAGGTATTTGGGCGCGATCTTCACTTCAACGAGGTTGACGACCATGGCTAGAAGGAAGGTGCGGATGTGAGCACCGGAATGAGGGAGGAAAGCTTGGAGAAGGAGGATGAAGATGCCTAACCACTAGAACAGTATGCCGCGAGCTCTCAGCTCATCTTCCCACACCAATATATACGACTCCCTTACACGCACGCGTTAGAGTGGATCGCGTTTCTCACGCAGGTTTGCCCGAATGTGGATAAGCGAGCATTCATTGGTCACCTTAATTTATGAATGCCGTGACCCGAACTGCCGACAAGCCTAATGCAACACAAGATAAAGGAGACTTTTCCTTATCGTCATAACGGCCTGGACGGTCGACTACGCCACCGGAGATCATGAAACTGAATGCATGCCTCACAATGGGCGTGCTGCATGTTGTAATTTATCGACGGGCTTCAACGCACCAATACTATGCTGTTCCAGGTGGGCGGGGGACGTTGGTAGACACAATAGTCGACTACGCCGCCGGTATTCGCGAAGAGACATACACACCTCATGATCGCTGTAAGATATCATTTATCGACGGGCTTTAACGCACCAATATCATGTTATCCCAGGTGGGTGGGTACAGGGGCGTCCTCGGCAGACGGGCACTATCATAGTACCCGCTCATTATATGTATCGACGTTCCGGTCAAGATGAATAGGTCGCTAGCAACTCTGCCGCAGCCAATCTCAATGCAACTTGGGGAGTATCACCGGCATGATATACCATGCATTGATGTGATACAAAAATGGACTGTGCCCCCCTTGAAGTAAGCACAGAGACTCGAACAATACTCACAACCTTGTCGCCGTACATGTGCGCCACCCACTTCAAGTCGATACACATAGACACACCGGACGTACGCTAGAAAGAGCAGCCTACAAGGTTCAGTATTTATATTATCTGCGGCCTGGAGTCACTGTTGTCAATGAGACTGATAGGAAAGCCGGGTTATTATTTGCGCGTCTGCACTGATTGCTTTTCTCATCAACAGCATGAGCAGGGGCCTCAGCGCAGGCATTCGGCCAAAATCAGCTCTGCGCTTTCCGTGTTGGAGAATCAATATACAGTGTCATGTTCTAGGTTGCGTACATTGAAAACAGGAAGCTTCGTGTTGTGGCGCTAATAGGTGACTTCTCACTCAACTATTATCTTAAAATCGGGCAACTTGTCCCTGGAGAGATATATCGATCAAAGGAGTAGCTCAAATTCACAGCCGTCACTTTTAAGAATCTTGATAAGATGTGTTCTAGCAAGGAGCTTATTCTGATTGATAGATATCTGATAATGTTCTTTCACAGGATTCCCTTATCACACAGATTATTCTCCGAGCTCAATTCATGGTCTCATTGAATCACTTAAAATCCGCAAGAGTCCGATGTAGGATCGCCAGGAAGACAGGCCTCCATTGGTGGTGCAGCAAGGTCACGGAGGTTTGCGGCTTCGTTCAAAGTTAGGAGAAAACTCTTGGCAATATATTGAAAGGTTGAAGGACTCACGTGTGGCGACTGGTATAGCCAGAGTGATAGCAGCGCATAAGAAACCCGTGATAAGGACATGACGATACATGTTGGCAGCTTCGGTAGGTTTAAACGGATGGGTCGTACGCTTTACACGATGCGTGATGATAATGTTGACAAGTCTGAGTTGAGGTAATGCCTCGAAAAAGTGCATAGGGAGAGAGCACTGATATAGATATCGCTGAGCTTAGGTCCTGTCAAATGTTAACGGTCACCAACTCTCACGGGTCTTTGCGTTCACCTCGGACTTCGAGGGATGTGAGGTCAATCAATACGCCTCGTATATGCAGCGCGTATCTTCAGCAAACTTTCCAATCATTGTAACATTGGCACATTTTGACAGGGGAGTGGGTGAAACAACTAGTCGGCCTTCGGTACAAACAGGGAACAGGAGGCGGGTCCCCCACTTATGCCTCAAGGTGAGACACATGAAGGTAGACTTTCCAATAGTAATAGATGTCTGGTGTCTGTGATGAGAGACAGATGCCGGGAAAAGGCAACAAGGCAATTGGGGATACCTTGGTACATGGATCGGTCTCACATTATCACACTGCAGAAGGAAGCTGGCCTGGGCTTATTTTGCGATCATGGTTATGCCGGCGGTGCGCCAGACTCTCAACACTTCCCCCGCCGAGAGCAAGTTCAGATCTTTGAGCTCACTCATCCTTGGACTTTGCACGTCTCCACAGAATCAATGGAATCCACAGAACACCTTCTCTCTAAGATGTCACATGAA
Source organism: Polyplosphaeria fusca (assembly GCA_010093805.1). NCBI lineage: Eukaryota > Fungi > Ascomycota > Dothideomycetes > Pleosporales > Tetraplosphaeriaceae > Polyplosphaeria > Polyplosphaeria fusca. Next base: position 129,159 of record ML996186.1, read on the forward strand.
GCACAGCCGCACTGTGCCAATTGTGATTTCTCTCATGGTGGGAATCGTTATCAACGGCTGCCCCAGCGCCACCGTATACGTTATTGGACTCTCACGGTGCTTGTTCACTCGGTCCTCCTCGCGCTCAGTACCTACAGCTTGCATTTGATCACGCACCGGGCGCCTCCAATGCCGGGTCAGCCTCTGAAGTTGGATGGAACCATAGACCACGATAAGCATCTTGTGGGTACTCTGGAAGGTGATTATCACAATCAAAGGCTTCATTCGACACCGACTCTGACCCCTTTCACTGCAGCACCCTTAGCCTACCACGAGCGGCTCCACATGAGGATCGAACATGTTCCAGCCGGAGCGTGGGAGAACCAAATGTATTTTGGGAAGCCAGACTATGAGTCGGATTGGGCGTGGATTAACATGACGAATCGTAGGTTCTTTTCAGCGCGGCCAATGTCCATTATTTAGGGTACTGACAAAACTGCAGCAAGAACTTTCCGACTCCATCCTGATGAAGCGGCGCGCTTAAACTTCACAGACAGTGTTATGGTCAAGCCGGGTGAAGACTTCAGCTCCATGTTAGGCGTGATCCATAATCTTCATTGCCTAAGACGTCTTCGACAAATGCTGTATCCGGAGTACTACTACCCCAACGAAGCCGAGGATATGAAACAACACAACTTTGGACACGCATGTGAGAGTAAAAGAGTCGCATGCAGCGCAAATGCTAATTCGAATAGTGCACTGCCTCGAAGCACTCCGCTCCTCTGTCATGTGTTACCCAGATCTCAACCCGCATCCCTTCTACTGGTCAGGCATGAAGTACCACGACATCACGGTCAGCGCAAAAGTGACTAGACAATGCGTGGATTGGGATGTAATGCAGGAGAGACTTGAGCCGAGGAACTTCAAGGACACAGAGCTGATGCGCGGGACAGGACCACCTGCCTAACGTGACTTGCAAGTGCATTCAAAAAAGAAAGACTGAGGCTCTCGAGAGCCTTTTCACCTGCTTATATCGACCCAAGATATGTGATGTTCCTCTAGATTTCTCATCCATGGGTCGTTCTCTCTCAATACTTCTCCCAACGATCTGCAAGTGCAACTGCTCGGGCTGGTGCAACTGCTCGGGCTGGTGCAAGATGCGAGGAGATTTGTGAGACTGTGACTATGGTAGCTGTATAAGCAATTGAATTAAGTAAATCCGTTGCAAGTGACGTGTATACCTGGTTTCGATTGATACTCGCACGAAGTGAGGCCGCTTGCAACTGCCCGCCGCTCCGGGGAGTCTCTGACGCCGCACCCGTATCACAGCATTGGTGCACAAGAAGAGTTTCGGCCTAATATAGGCGAGGGAAGCCCTCAGCGTCGAGTTGATGAGAGCATCGGTCATGGCACGTCCGCGCGTATGCCTTGCATTCTGTGTTGCAGTGATAACAGGCGACCTCCTGAAATTGACATGCTTGTGGGGTAACACGGAACGCGGGGTCGAGCATTGACAGACCCCGGCTGCATCGGGGACCTAGAAATACAAATTGCTTTCCATTCTGTCGGAATACCAATGAAATGCTGGCGTGATTTGGTGGCCTAGTTACTAGGATAGCGCCTTCCTGTCGGTTCTGTGGGTCTTCGACGACATATTGCTGCAAGTTGGGCAGCAGCCCTGCACATTCCATCCGTGCCTTCTTGCGAGTTAATATATCCGCTTGTTATCTTATTGTCGAATGTGGGCTGGTGCGGCACAGTTGACGGGGACGCCTGCGCATGTGACAGGTGGGCCGCTAACTCCGACGATTGCGAACCATCTCAAATCTCCCAAGTATCGCCCGTCTTCCTCCCACACATCAATTTTCCCTACAGATTCATCCAGTGGTCTTCTAATACTGCACTCTCGAGTTATCGAAAATACACAGTCGATAAATCATCATGGTCTCAAACGGTTTGAACGGACACACCAATGGCAACAATCATCCACCCGTACCCATCGTTGACCTCGCCGCTTGGACTAGTGGCGACGACCAATATGCTCAAAAAGTAGCTGCGGAAAAGCTCGCGACGGCGGCTTCGATCAATGGCTGCGTAGGCATATCCGGTCATGGCGTCGACCCCGCAAAACTCGCCGAAGCTTTCGCAATGACGAAGAAGCTGTTCGCTCTTCCATATTCTTCAAAAATGTTGGCTCCGCACCCGGATGCTCCAGTACCTCATCGGGGATACTCTGGGACTGGCCGCGAGAACGCGGCGAAGAAGACTGAGACCGAGGACTGGGGCGGCACAGCCAATAAAACAGACTATGAGGCGCTCATCGACTTCAAAGAGTCATATGAGATCGGATCCCAGAACAACAAGGTGAACTATAATATATGGCTTCCCGAAGAGGTGTTTCCAGGGTTTCGCGAATGGGGCCTCCGGTTTTACTGGGAGCTGCATAGGGCGGCCATGGTCACACTGGACGCTTTGATGATGGGTTTGGAATTGAGCGACGAGGAAAAACGAAGCATTAAGGGATTGCACTCGGGCCACGATCACCAGCTGAGACTGCTGCACTATCCACCCATCGGTGTGGAGAGGCTGAAAGATACTCATGCAAGTCGGCTTGGTGCGCATACAGATTGGAGGTGAGTGAATGGGCAGCGCTGATGAAACATCATGGCTATGCTAAAGAAAGAGCAGCATGTTCACACTGCTGTTCCAGGATGAACATGGAGGGCTACAGTTTCTTGACCGGGCAAGTGGCGAGTTCATAGATGCGGTGCCCCAGGATGGTGTGTTGTACATGAATATTGGAGACATGTTTCAGCGGGTATCAAATGGTAAGTCGGTTCTTCAGGCCTGAGCTAGTATATCATAGCTAATGCAGCATTAGGATACTACCCCTCCGCGCTTCATCGAGTAGTCATTAAGAGCCCAAATGCACCACGGTATTCCATCCCATATTTTGTCCCTCCGAGGTCTGATGGTATGATCGAGCCGCAGCCTTCCAGGGTGCTCAGGGATGGGAGACAGAAGTATGAGCCTGTCACATTCAAGGAGTATTCTGAGCAGTCCTTCAAAGCTATCAACAGCTATTAGTCCATGCATAATGTCCTGAAACAGATGCATTTTGCGGTACACATGCGTCCTGGCCTCTCATGTATCCTGGGTGCTTATGGCAGAGTTTGGCAATTTCTTGGCACTGTTGTTCAATTCATAACTGAGGTGCATACACTTTTCTTGATAACTATTAAAGTATATTCTTGAGATAAAACTAGCCAAGATACGGAACCAAATAATCTCGAGCAGCTGCCCTGACGTTTATTATCCAATGCAATCGACCCGAAACCAGCCGTGCCCGTTGGCCTCGATACCAACCATGGCGGCCCCACCCCCATGCCTACCTCAAAACCAACCACCGAGCTGGCCATTGGCCGCCTCGGCTCCAGCCAGTAGGGGTTCTCTCTGGTGGGCACCCAGACCCCTACGCGTACATGCGTGTGCGTGCACAATACGCGTGATGGCCGGCGACGCGTCGAGGAACACCGGCATGGGCTCTATAGACAGGTGGGGTTGGGAGCTGCATAGACCACCGCGTATCCTATCCTACAATAGCGATCATATGATTGGTGCCCTGGCTGAGTGCCTCAGCTTGGCAGGGCCTGATGGCGGCTGGGTGGTGGGTGTAGAGCCTTAGCCTGGT